>DWBH01001119.1:0-10229 GCA_018230765.1 Ernsta delagoae
GACTCTGTAGTTCTGTACTAAACTGGCTGATATGTATGTCGTATGAAGTTATGATTAAATAAATAAATAACGTTTCACACTCATAGTCCCACACTAGGATCCCTGTCGGATCCCCCCCCCCCGTGTGGTGTAGTGGTTAGAAAACTACTTATACTTTGATTCTCCTGGTACGACTACTATGTAAATGTACTATTTACTTTTAGTTACAAAATAGGTATGTGTTATCATGATAATTATTAAAATGTATTCGAAAGTTCAAATAGGTTTTGATTAGTTACAATGTTTTATTAAACTTTCAAAAAGTAACAAAATTCAACTTTACATTGTGTACTATTCTGTCTGTCTGTCATTCTTCGTCTAAGATACCTACCTCTTGCAATAAATTTTGAACAAGTCACTAAAGAAAATAAAATAAATTAAATCTACCGTACTGGTATTATGACTACTGGTATACTCTGAACTTTATAAATTTCACGGCGGATAAGAAATGTCATCGCACCATAGACCGTTATCTGTGTTTCCCTTCTACTCTATTTCAAGATCAAATTGTAATGATAAGCGCCGAGCTGCCACGCCGTCAATAAGATGTTTGTTCACTCACATACAATTCACACTGTGTCCAGGTATTAAAGATAGGCATAAGAAACGTTATTTGAAAGTATTTGGCACATACATAATATTTTTTAAATTAATCAATGTGCGCTACAATTATGTTTGTGTTATGGAGCTAAAGGGCCTGTTTTCAACTTATAAATAATCCCAGATAGGCTAACCGATGTTTACATAAACGAAGTGCCAATTTAGGCGACAGTTAGCTTACTAGGGACTTCTTGAATATTGAGCAACAGGCTCAAGTTATCTGTGTGAAAAAATAAGTACCCTTATTTTAAGTGCCTAGTATTTAGAAATGATATTTATTTAAGCTTATTTTTTAATCTTATTTCCACAACAAAGCTTTTCAGCTCACTTTATGAGATGACCGTGTGCGAGATGTCCAGAAATATTTATTTAGATATTTTATTTATTTATTATTAGCCGATAAATAATTAGATTCAAGACCAAGTCGTACACGAACAAACAGCAGCTAGACAAGCGAGCCAATAAGTATTCTATAAATATAAGACTATTAAATCAGTCGGGTCGAGTAACTGAGCAATTTATCACAAAGTGATCGGCGTCGACGACTCAACCCCTCGTGACATTTACACGGATTATTTTAATAATCACACTTTATTTATAAATAATTGCTGTGGTGCGCTGTAAAATATTGACTTTAGTTAAAAGCAATATACCAAAACTAGATACCGTAAAGAATTGATAATAACTTTGCTATTTCGTTATTATCTCGTCCAATTATCGAGGACATTCGTCGTAGTTGCATAACCCCTCGTTGATAAGCATACTTGATTAGATCATTAGACTAATGAATGAGTTATAAACATTCTAGTAAGTAATGTACAGCTTATTTTTAATTTAATATTCAAAGAAAATTACAGGATATTATATTATAAATAAAGCTATATTTTGGAGAACAATAATGTTGCAGTTTAATCGGTATCATAATCTGTGTGCACACGGTAAACCCTGGCACAATAGGGTAAAAATACAACACAGTAGGTAGGTACATCACAGAATAAATATCAGTATGTAATAGTGACTAGGGTAACTAGTTTAATAGAATTTTAAGATGTATAATGTGATAAAATACAAGAATGCAACTGAAGTGCTATTAAAAATAATCCTAATTCACTAAACAATAAAGCATTATTTCATTCGTTTCTCTCATAACTTCAACGGGTCGCATGATAAATGAAAAAAAAGCACCGGAATTCAAAAATGGATCAATTTACAAGTTATGTTTTCACTATCTATTTTGATCATGGAAGGCGTTCGTTGACCTTTCCAAGGTGTGAAGTGTGTGAACGGAATGCTTCTTTTGCGTTGATTCCTTAACTTTCAAAACCTTGACTGATATGAATTAAAATTGATAAAGTCGTTGTTTATAGAGCTCATCGTTATAAGTGCATCAAAATCGTCGTTCTGTCGATCTAAAAAAGGATTAAAAATAAGAAAAATTCCGTAATCCGTAACTGAATAATAATACTGAACATTCTTCAGTCGTAAGATAATAAATAATCCGTAGTCAGCGTCTTCTATAATCGTTTGAAATCCTCGCTTGAACACGAACAGCGTATAAATCCGAACATTTCTCCGGGCGTTCATCACTCATAACGCCTAAATCGCGCTAGATTGAATGCGAAATTCAAACGAAAGAAGCGAAAGCCGCAGATAAATCGCTCCGGAATCCATTATATTCGAGCCGTATGTTTGTCAATAGGCCGGCTGATTGGGGCCTCCTCGACGCGCTGCGAGCCTGGTGCGGGTCGTGATTTACGGGCCAGCCGCGCTACTTGGCGCTCTGCCCGCATCGAACCCGGACCGGAGTGCACTTTATACGAGAAAAATTGCTTGTGACGCGGAAATGTAATGCAGCTAGTTTGCAATACGAAGATATTAGTTTGGCTGGGCACAAAACAAGATATATGGCTTGGTAACATACGCCCCACCGAAGTTATTAACTAACCGTAGGGAACATTCATTTTATTATTATGCAGGGAAACTTTATTATGAATATATTATTGCTATTTTATAGTGCGGCTAATAAAAGTTGTCGTCTCGTGACAATCTATGTCTCATCAATTAACCTTTATGTCTAACGAATAGATTAGTATTTACAAAATTTGCAAATAATAAAATATATTTAAACAACTTGTTAAACTGTTCAAAATTTTAATACATTTGAGATAGTACAGAAACACTCAATTCACAAGCACTTTAATTATAGAATCATTCACAAGTTAATCTGTCGTAAAGTGAGCCAGCGATAATGGGTGTCGAGAGATTATCTCACGCCGGCTGTAATGATGTAACTATCCTCTAGAACGAAATTGTTCCGCGGGTAAATTGCGGCTGTTTATACGAAGCAATAGGGAACCCTATAATAGCGAATAGTGCATTATCATATCGCGTTAAACATAGTGAACGGTAAATGATATTATTAAACATAGCGGAGTTCGCGTGCGAACGAACAAAATGCATTACAAACTTTACAAAGTGAATCAACAAGTTGCAATTGCAACACATTTTTAGTTTTTACTCGTAGTTGGGCTCTTGTCTATGAGGAATTTAACGTTACTAGTTACTAGGTAAGCATTATTTGAATAGTCGGCCGACCCTACAGTTGGGTAAATACATAAAAGGTTAGCTTAGAAATAAGAGCAAACTGAAATGATACTGGTAATTTATGGTGCTAACAATTGTTTAACTGCATAATATTGACCCAATGTCTTATTTCAGACGGTATTAGTTTTATACATAAATCACTTTTTATTATAAACATAAAAAGCAGGCTCACACGAAAGTGTATAACAATGCATGTCCCTTTTCCCTCAAGATTAATAAAGTCCAAGAGAGATGTTGATGCTGAGGCGTGTGAACTTGAACATAACGTCTGCGTAAGCTCTCGGAGGTAATATTTTCTTTGTGAAGAAGGTGAGCGTAAATTGATTTGGATGGGTATTCGAGCTCGTCGTCTTTTAGTTGTAGATGGATACTAATAACCAGTTGAGCGTGAATAGAGCCCGCGGCGACCGGGATTAACTCGGAATGGTTGCTTTATATCTCAACAATTCCAAGATTAAAATGTTTGTTCAGTTCAATTAATAAGCAGCTTCGTTTTTGTCACAAAATAACAGAGATCTGTAAATGGAGTTATATACTATCCTGTATTCGTAAATAATAATTATAATTATAGCAACTAATATTATTAATAATACCTTCATTGCGATAGGTAATTTTACATAAGTTTTAATGCTGCGGTTAGTGTCGGGTTATGTGGTCGTACAAACAAACATACGCACGATTAGTTGGCCATCAAGATAATATTATTTAACACCATAGTATGAGATTGTCGTGTAACGGTATACGTAAGAATGAGCTTGTAGCGTATACAATATAATATTGCTCATGAATAACACACATATTGATTACTTATCAGTATAAATACGCAAGTATTTCAAAAATCACACGTAATCACAAGTAAAAATCACAGGTACATATTATTATTTCTAAATCATATAATTATGGTAAGGAGATTAACTCAAGTACATAATATGTTACCCGCACGCTACGCTGTGAAGATCGTTTCATTTGACCTTTTAAGACATATTATGTACATATAATACATAAAACATTTTTTATTGTATAATATTATAATAAAAATAAAAGGCCATATTTTAATAACAATAATCGCTAGGTATATAAAAAGTTCAAAATTTAAGTAAAATTTAAGTAATTTTATTGATAATTCACTTGTATGAAAAAATTACCTAGTCTGTTAGGTACTTAAAACAAAATTGTTCATAAATAATTTATGAAAAACGAAACGATCGCTACCAGGGATTCATAAACGAATAAACGTTCAATGCGATTACTGAAATTAGGAACGCAATGAAATACTCATTTGAACAATTTAGGACACGCTATAACGATGTTTATATAGTATCAATGATAGATAGTATAATGAGTGCTCAGTAAGAAACGGTCGTAATTATTTTATGACAAGCAAATTGGTTAATAAATCAATATAAATCGCCATTGCGACGCTTCGAGCTCGCTTTGCTATTAGTATTATTAGCGTTTATTTCATTAAAATCTACACCAAAGTACAATAAAAATATTTATAAATGGATCTATGTACTTATTACTACCTGTAGGATTACGCAAAATCATAATTATAACGAACTTAATTGTGTAATAAAATCCCTTAAAATTATTTTATACCATACAAAATAATTTATTATTTTAAGTAATAGGTACATCCTTTGCTGAAATTTTGTTGTTTTGCAATTTAGGGTTATAAGTGATACAACGACTTCTTCCATCTCCATGTAAAACTACACTTAATGACAATTAAATAAATAATAATCAGGAGATAGGTAATACGTTAATGAACATTAAATTATGTATTAATATAATAAATAAAGTCTTTTCTGTAACTTAGAATGACTGTATCGACTGTCCCGCTCCAAAGCAAGAAGTGTGGTAACCACGTGGCACGTGGTGGTTTAACTACAACTCCTACAAGGCATCTATCTGTCCTTCATAGTATGATAGCTCAAAGCTCAACGAGGATTCGCTGAGGAAAATAGAACGATAAGGAACGTACTTGGAATATACATTAAATAGATTTAGTATTTAAATTACTTTAAACGGCGTTAATTTTCCAAAACGTGCATTGTAAGCATACTTTATCAATGTTTTCATTAATAAATATTAGGGCATTTTTATTAGAATTACCTTTAAAGATCTATCCAATAAAATGGATTTTATTTTAGGAACTTACTCCCTTAATATTTTATTTGCTTTAAAGTAAATCTATTATACTATAAAAAAACTGACACTTTTATTCAGGTAGGTTAGGTTAGGTTAAATCTAAAACTAAGAGTACCTACCTAGTTTTAGATTTCTTACAAAGTAGTTGTACTAATCACTCTTATGCA
The DNA here is from genome assembly GCA_018230765.1 of Ernsta delagoae. NCBI lineage: Eukaryota > Metazoa > Arthropoda > Insecta > Lepidoptera > Hesperiidae > Ernsta > Ernsta delagoae. The sequence continues at coordinate 5,562 of DWBH01001119.1, forward strand.
CTCTTACGTAACGTACCTACATACACAAAGCTATGGTATATACCAAGATAATGTAACCTATGTATCTGCGAATTGATATGAGCTATGAAAACTACTTACATACCTAGATAAGTAAGTGTAAGGTGATCAATTATGAACGAGGTTCAGGTGCTTTATAATAGGTACTTCATATTTATCAAGTAGGTACTTGATTGTTTAATAAAATGTTTATTTGTCCGAAAATAACTATACAATGTATTCAATTAATTTTATATTATTTGCCAGCTTTACGACAGTAGGTAAGGTTTCGTTGTGAGCCCATTAATTAATTAATTGTCTCTCTAGACATTTTTATAAGCAAATAAAAATAAAACTACAACAAATATTTTACATTATCATTGTGTTAGTAATATGTTAGCAATCTCACAAATGCTTGACAAGATAAGAGTACTTACTACGTTATTATCTTTCTTACCTACCTTACCTATGCCTATGACAGCAACGAGCAAATATTAGCATAACACCTACCTAAATTAAATACCTATCTAACTATCATGTTTAACAAAATAAAGTCACAAGCCAAAAACAAACAGTGCAGATCACATATTTGCTTTCATCCACCTACATCTAACATACAGTACCTATTTATTGCATTATCATAACATAAACATCGCTGAGATAAGTACTAGGAGACTAGCAAGAGACTAGGCATTGACTGAGGATCCTTACCGTTCCCAAGTTGATCTATCGGTGACTCTCGATGGCAATCCCAAACAGACACAATCCATTCAGCACTATGAGGCACTATAGTTAACACTGACACTTGACAAGCGGCTCACGATCTCAATGCACCATCACTAGAACACTCGCATGCCGCCGACGATCCTTGCACCGAACTGCTCGGCTCCACACACCTACGAAGAGACAAAAGACATCAGCATACACTGCACACTACACAAGTATTGGGGCATTTGTAGCTGGCAAGTACCGTATGCCAGTAACGCGATTCGGGCCAGTAACAAACAACGAACGCGCGTCGTGAATGCACGCTACACGAATACTGACTGACTGACTGCTGACTACGAAACGAATCGTACGATACGGTACAACGACTACGCGCGGAACGAGTATCCGAATGAGCCTCGCCTCGACTTGACTGAAGTTGAGTTGAGTAAAGTTGGTCGAGTTGAGCCTCGAGCGGAATTCAAATCGCGATACTCAACAACGCTCCCCGCGCGCCAACAATCATTTCACGCTTCACTAAGTGGAAATGTAAAGTGTAAAATTACATACAAATAATCCTCCGCCATTTGCCACCATACCGTCATCACTACTAAATGTTTTTAATTATTTAAGATGTCCTTATGTTTGGCATAAGTATGGAGATGAGATATAATTTATTTTTATTCCTCATATAAGTACGGAGATGAGAAATAATTTATTTTTTGTACATTGGTACAACCACCAACCAGCACTTTAATTTTACTTACTACCTTTAATTTTACCCTTCGCATTTATTTCCTTATTAAATGCTACATAGTATTGTATCATTTTGTTATTTAATACATGTTTCGAATTCAGGTAGCACAGATAGCATGATAACCGTTGAAGCATGCGGTCTTTGAGCTAACCATGCGGCGTCCATAAAACTAAAGATAGAAAGAGAACCACAGTTCGACGGTCGACAGCGAGTCAGCGAGCGATGCAACGTGGCACGCGGGCGCGAGGGCGAGGGGTGAGGGGAGCGGGGGGACTCGGCATGAGCATGGCTTCCAAAATTATTACACAAACATTTATGCATGAAGGGATAACAAAATGTTACCTCAGCTAGCTGCTGTACGGTTGCGATCGAGGTTTATTTATGTTTGTTTATTCATAGCGCTTTAAGGGATAAAAGAAACCAGATTGAGTATAATTACAAAAAAAGATATAACTCGCACACTGTAATTGGCCACATGACTAGCGTTGCGTCCGGCCGTGCGGGAGGCGGCGATAAAAACATTTTTTCCTTCTTATGCGTGCGTCCAAGAAAACATGTGAGATAATAAAAAAGTTATGTTTGATCGTTCGACTCGTAAAGTTTATTTGTGTAAATACATTCTTTAAACAAACGGATAATTACAGAGCGTTTTATGGGCGGCTACGAAGCTAGACGGGGATGAATAAATTATTGTGGTAGTGTGTAGCTGATGGTTTTTAAATAAATAGTAAATACTTATAACACGTAGAAGATACGATTGAACGGATTCTTATTCTTCAAATTGTTTATGATGTAGCTATAGGAATTGTTTTGATTTAGTAAGTGTAGCTGTAGGAGGATCTACGTGGAGAGAAAGAACGAAGAAAAGATGTATGGATTGCAAAGTGACAGACATAATACATTATATTATTATTATTGGTGCAAAGAGAGAGAGTGCGTATGGCGATGACGGGTCATAGAGATGTATGGAAGAAGAATACATACTGTGTTGATACCAAAATGTACCAAATAAATGGGATTAGGTGATGGTAAAATTTAACTTTTATTACACAAAATATTATAAAAATGTTAGTTTAATCAAGAAACCACCACGCAAAAGAATTAGATACGTACTTATGTTCATAATAATAATTAATTAAGTACCTATGCGGACAATGTACCCAATGCTCCGTTTACCGTGTACTATAAAATAAAATATAAATTATTATAAAGCAAGTAATAGTCAGTACTAACTTGAGAAGAACGTATTGAGGTGAACATGTCGGTAATGACGAACCCACGATGTTCGTGAGAATTATCGTTTATTATTACACTTATTACTGTTCGTGCGTGACGTAATCGTTTCTAATAACGGTAATGAAGCCGTAGTTTTGAAAGAATATTAAACATCGAAATCATTATTTACTGACGCTAAAGGCCAATCGTTCTTAGTTTATCTAGTAAATAAACAATAAGGAGGAATTACTGGTATTTCACACGCCATTAATACTGAGCTGTAAATTGAAACATTATTATTGTACGAGGCTGATCACCGTAATAGAAGCTCACTCAGTAATCTCCAGACGACGGAGACCTCCTTGGAGAAGGCTATTTAATCACAGCGGCTGACATGAACTGAATGAATGGATCGTTACATAAGTAGGTAAGTATGCGGTAAAGTGACAGATTAGATAAAGCTCTCAGAAAAATAGTGAAACGGCTCTCACATATTGCTCGGGGCGATATATTTTGTGCGTTCACACTATTTGCTCTACCGCTTTGATAAAATACGAAAGAGATTTTAACTATGTATTCAGATATACGTCGAGCAAGAAATATTTTCCGATATATTCACTGCGATACGATTCGTATTGTGGAGCGCAGATATTTCTCATATTCTTTTGTTGGGATCACCGCGGTCGGCTCTTTGTTATTTGAGTTATAGGAGACTTACTGAATAAGAAAAACTGAAGCATTATTCGAGAGCCGAACGGAACACGACGAGGAACTTTGCGGCAGAGGAAATGCGACGTCGTAAAAGATTTGTTTTAATAAAGTACACACAGAGGGGCTCTGCGGAGAAGAAACAAAGGGGTTCGCTCTTTGTAAATGTTTGTAGCTTTTGTAATTGAATACTAAGTACAGAGTTTCTGACGCGATTTTAATGAGTGTTGATCGAGATAACGTTTAATTAACATGAGCACTCAATTAGAGTCACTTGAAGGCAGATGGTTGCATTGTGTGAAAGGACACATGCAAGCTGCCGCCGGGATCTTACGTCTATTGACATTGTAATCTAAGTGCCGAGACGGTAACTATTCGGTCGATGCCAGCCTGCAGAGAGTTTTGTTAAGGAGTCACCACGTTTATCGCCTGTTCAGAAAACAGGTACTTAAACTGTTTGATAAGGTAAGACAAAGAAAAAAATATCACATTCATGAAATAAAACGCATCAGCAGCGTCACTTTCTTAGACACGGTTTTTACATCAACATTAGCATTACCGTCATTGTTAAACTTCCTGTAGAATTCTGCGATGAGTATTCAATTCAGTTATCATTACAAGCTTCCTTTTTAATGAGACACAAAAAAGAACGATGATTAGCTTCCCAGTATTGTTGGCGCTGTAATTGTTCTTTATCGGCTTAAGTCGATTTAGGCGGATAAGTACCTACAGTGTGTCCCTAACCGGCTTTCTGAGAAGCGATCGCGTAACCGCCGGATGAAGCCGAGTTTCAACCGTCCCTAGTTCCTTACCGAACAATGTACGTACACAATGGACCGTAAGAGATACCGGAAACTATAATCAACATGGTCCTACTTCTAAACTAAACGCATAAAGTTGGTTTCTTTGCTCTGTCATCGGATAAAAAGATCTGCTGACGACAAACGATTTGACGTTTATCGTTTAAATTGAGAATTTAACATTTGAAAGAAGAAAAATTCCATACGCATTAATTGACTGTTGAATTGATGTTTCACTGGTACCGTTAAGTTCTCGTACCTAAAATTAAGGGAAGAAATTCTTACCTATTTACTCGTATAGCATAGGCGAGTCACGAGTCACTCAATTTGACTAACGCTAACTACTAAAAACTGACAATCGTTTTTGTCCATAGAAGGTCTATGTTTATCGATTGAATCTCTGTTGTAGATGAAATTAAATGTTTGTAGAACAGAACGGAACCATTCCTAAACAAATAATACTTACTTTATCGTGTTAAATAAGAA
>DWBH01001120.1:0-10225 GCA_018230765.1 Ernsta delagoae
GTGGGGGTTCCACTGGGACTGCAGCTTTAAGCAGCTCTTGTTGACGAGCTGCAGTAGCTGGAGCCAAACCAGGTCTCTGAATTGGACCACCCGGAGTTGGACCTGAAGTGTCTGTACAAACAGCATTAAATACATTTGAATTAAATACAATAATTGATTACATAATACTGATTAGATAGAAGTGAACTTAAGTGAAAATAGATTACTAAAATGACTACATTAAGTAACTCTATGGTATTATACACTGACTTACCTTTCCCCTCACGGATCTCTTTGACCTTATGCTGGTAGTATGCGTGGTAGGGATCACCAGAATTAAGAAAGTTGAACTTTGGGTTTCCAAGTTCATTCTGTCTAATCCGAGCCTCAAACTCTGGTCCATTTCGTGCAACAAAACTAGCGGTTTTGTCAACAATATCTACACAAATGGTTAAGGAATACTTATGTATGTTGAATAAGTTTTTATAAACCTATGTATATGAACCTTCCAAGCACCTTAGTAATTAAAGTAAATTAATCTATTGGGTTATCGCGGAGTGTGCCTGTATTTACTGTAAACTCACAATTTTATATAAAAAGCTAATTTTAGCAACAGATACAGGTTATCTTCTTTTGTTCTCATGGGTTTTATCATCCTCATTTCATATTTCAGTAGTTGTGTAACACGCAACACACAACATTTTTTTCTTACTTATGTTGTAATGTAAGGATATATATAACTGCTTAATAAGTTCTTTAACTATACAACATTATAAATTCAAGTTATATGGTAATGGACAAACACCACACAGAACTTATTCATATTTTATTTTTCATTTTGGTCGGAAAAATAAGCTTAAAATGTTGGTGCAAGTAGGCAGTCACAAAAGTCTATAGGTTATGTAGGCTTGTTGTTTTGATTTCATTTAAAAGGATACTTCTGACTTCAGGTGGCGGGTATATGATGCCGATGACGGGCGCGGGCGGCGGCTGCGGCTCCTCCGGCCCGTCCGCCTGCCCCGGAGGGCCCATCACGTCGATCGAAGGCATTGATCAACGATCTATTTACCTTCACTTTAACGATTTCACAACAAATTATACAGTTCACAAATATGATTTTTTTATAGAAATAACGAAAAAAAACAGTCACTTCTCTTTAGGAAGGCATGAAAGAAAAGTAATTGATAATTTTATATTTACTAAAACATTAATTAATTAAACGAACGTCAAACCATAATCAAATCAAGTCCATGATTGTCAAAATGACAACGTCAACTCAAGAAGCTTGGTGCACAGATATTTTAAAAATAAATTAAGCGCGCTACTATCGAAGTCCGATAGGGTGACGTTTTTTCAGTTGCAATCACGCAATGTTACTATGTTACTATAAAATGGGTGACTTTTTAATTTTTACCTTCCGAGTTTCGTAAGTACTACTAGTAAGTACTTGCTATCCTGACTGAAATTAACTAGGTTGAAATATAAGTACGTTAAGTATATAATAAATTTATTTATTTTATAGCGTCAATTTTTAACTTCGAAATCGGATATAAACATCATATACTGGACTACATTTATTCTGGACCGTGAAATCTAATAAATAGCTAAGTAGGTAAAGATCGAATGCTGAGATTGTAGCAAAAACAAGAAATAATCACTACTATGATGTACGTCATCACCCAAATCAATATTGCAGCTACCATCAACCACAGAGTTGTTTGTGACTGCCATTTTATAAAATCTTTTTGTTTTGATTCAGTCATAGGGAGATCACGATCCTCACATTCGTTACTTATATCCTGAAACAATAATCAAAATTAAATCAATTGCCTTAGCTCCGAAGCAGAATGTTCCAAATAAATATTTTTAACATTAATAATAAAATAATAGTATTTACATAGTACGCTCGAGCAGACATTTCTTTCATATTTTTACAGGGTCAGTCGTCTTGAAAATATCAAATTTGCATTAAATTTGCGAAATTATTGTGGGATTAATAATAGCCGCAACAAATTTTTATTTAATACAAAATGTTTTTATGAGGAGTAAGGAGAAAGAGAGTTATAAAGGTAGCTATAAAGATATTTACGTAAATGAATGAAAAGTAAAAGACAAATTTCCATAGTCTTAAATACAGGTAGATATTACTTAGATTGTGCTGATTCAAAATAAGGCTCTCTACCTATCTATGATAAAACATAAGAGAAAAAAAATAACTCATAAGCGATCATGATTTTAAATGAAACAAATGATTGATAATAATTATACAATAATTTATTAATTATTTTCAAAATATTATAATTTATTTATTACAAAGTAACATATAGCCTCGATCCCTTTTAATAAAATAAAAGGGGGATCATTTTTATTAAAGTAATAATAATATGAATTAATAATAGTATAGATTCATAAAATACCTACCTAATTCAGATCCAGAAACATGAATACATGAAATTATATTCTATAGCTGTAGTTTCACTTCTGTTAGAAAAATAAAATTATGTTAGTATTTTAAAATCAATAGGGTATATAATATATGCTTAATTATTTGATTACAGTATGAGAGAAGTTAATTAATAAAATCTTAAAGATAAATAGCACGATAAATTCGTATTAAAAAACTTATAACTAGTATGGCAGCACTATAAACTAGTATTCTTTATCTGTGCTTAGTTAACACCGTTTATCTCTGACAAATCGTCGCGTTGTTCGATTGTTGAACGAGGTGTAATTTTTTCGCGCTCTTCGTTTCCCGCTAGAAATATTGCTAGTTGTTCCTGAGAAAAAAAAAAACGAGTTAAGTAGCTATAAAGACCTAAAATTTTTAGATTATGCGATTTCAAAACGACTTGAAATGGTTTGAGAATAAAATTATTTCATTGATTTTGAATGTGTCTTCCTTATAAGATGGGCTATTATAGATCTGTTTTAGCGTGAATAATATTACCAGGTAAGTCTTAGAGATGGCCTGCAGCTGTTGTAGCAGGGCTTCCAGCTTGCCGCGCCACCCGCGCATCTCCGACAGCGCTGTCTCCACCGGCACCATCTGCATAAGCAAGGTATATAAGAAAATACAGCAGCTTTCCACAATAGGTACCTACATGTCATTATAGTTACGTAGGTACTTAACTCTTTGGTAACATCATTATATAAAAATAAAAGCTCTATAATATCAGTTTTCAAGCAATGTGTGAGATATTACGGGCACACCGATACAGGTTACCGAAACTGAACTTATCCCATAATAATCGTTGAAAAGTGATGTAATTTATAATTGGAAAGGTAAGGCCTAAGAAAAATAAAAGTTTTGTAAAGAGTGAAGTGGTAGTTTGGCTCCCACCCCTTGCTGTATGATGCTGATACCTACCTTGATCAACGCGTCGGCCGCGGAAGACAAATGCTGCGCCACTAGAGATACGCCGTCGCGAACATTCCTGACAAAAATAATAAATTCTATACTCTCTGTAAAAGATCAAAGGACGAAAAAATTTTATCGCGACGTTATCATAATTATGTTACGATTAGTACGTTAATTTTTAGGAAGTAGCATAATGTTATCGATCTATTCATCGTGGCAATAAAACCATCCAAATCACAAACACCGTAGATAAATTACTTACTTAGGCAAGTCAGTGTGTGTGTAGTTGATGAGGTGCACGACCTTCCTTGCGGTCTCCCTGGAGAGTAGCACGAGCAACTCCTCGAGGGTGGCGGGCCTCGCCTGGTTCTCCGGCTCCGGCTGGCTCAGGCTCGCGTACAGCTCCTTTGCCTTCTTCCACGCGAGAGCTGGGTCTGTCGCCACCTGGGGATTCGAGAGGGAATGTCGTATTTAACATGTAATTGTAGTTTGATCTTTAATTACCTATAGCTGATTTTTAGGCTTTTCTGATTTTGCTGCTTGCTTTTCGTTCTGCAGTCTGAGCATTAAGATTTATAGCTACCTAATCTTTATTCTTGTGACTCAATAATAAATCTATGATAGATGGATATTCTTTTTTATTGATTAATTGCCTATTTGTGCTTAAATATGCATTAATTTTTAATCTATCTAACAATTAATAATGCCTTAGGTATCCACAATCATAATCTCATCAATCATCCGGTGTTACATTTTAGGAATAAGATTAGATTTGCCAATACTAATTTGTCATAAACATTTACTATTTTCTATTTGACTCACTGGAGCATGCTTCCCCTTAGCACTGCCTTACCGAAATGAATATTCATACACGTAAGATAACCAATATCTAGCCCGCTTCGCTTTTTCATCGTCTAATAGAAAGCACACAGAATCAAGTTTATTGGGCACAAGTCCAGATCATGTGAAAAATCGAAGATACAGATTGATGGAAGAATAAGATTAACTCACCAGTTCAGTAACGTGCACTAGCACAGACTGAGTGGTTGTGATTACTAGTTCAGCGTACACGAGCATGTATATGTACTCCTAATCGCATCACGGATCGGCTGAAGTGGTTGTGAGAAACTTACCAGTTCAGCGACGTACACGAGCACGTGGATCTGTTCCTTGATGGCCTTGGCCTCGGCGAGCGCCTGCCTGGTGAGCCGCCGCTGCAGCTTGCGGCGGAGGCGCGCGCCGTGCTGCACGGCCTGCGCCGCGCGCGCCCGCCCCGACTCCGACTCGCCGTCCACCGCGTCCACGCCGCTCACTGTTATCATCACTGATTTACGCTTTTTAACCGACTTCAAACAAAAAAAAAAGGAGGAGGTTACACGTTCGGCCGGTATGTTGCTTTTTTTTTTAAGATGCACTCCCATCGTAACCCTTCTTCGTGAGTTAATTCGTGAAACTATTTAGATTAGTTTTAGTTCTTTCCCGAAACCGCAGAGTAACGAGTAAACAGAGTAACTTGCAGTTACTTGCCTAGTCTTTTTATGTCTTTTTTCTGGTAGAAAAAATGTGATTGGAAAAACTAAACACTTTTAAATTTAAGGTCTTAGGGCTGCTATCGTTGTTTATAAGGAAAATATTTTTGAAGTTGCTCCTATCTCCATTGTATTCTCTTCTACCCCTACAATCTCTACATACTAAATTACCAAAAATAACCTTTCATCTTCCTAATTACTAGTGTTATTAAGTAATTGTAGCTATTTAATTAGTAGGTAAGTAATGTAGATTACAAATAAATTATTCTTATCAATCGTTTGCATGTAACGAGGTAAGTAAATACATATGTATATCGAATTATATTTCATCCCAAATTAAAGTAGGTATACAAATAAACGAGTTGACAAACAAACTGAGTCAGAGGCCATAATAACTCATTGTTTCCGCCTACTGTGGACATCACATTATCTGTGCATGAATGGACAGAGTCCAATTACAGTCTCCGATACCGGTTCTAATTTGTCACCTTCAGACGGTAGATAACCCGTGACTCTTGTTAAACTTTCCGGGATTTCAGTGTATGGACAATGTGCCTTCAGAGTTCAGAGCTAATATAGACTTTGTTCAAGAATACATTCGTCATGCTAATCAAAAGGCCGTTATCAATGTGTGTAAATCACTGTTATGACTAATTAGAAGTCCAGACAAAAATATTCCAAATGTAATTTGCCCTTAGGTAGGTGCAGTAGATATCAGTAATTATATAAATAAAACGTACCCAATGTAAAAGTTGGGACTGGCGCTGTCTCATATCATAATTTAGGCTGTAAATCTCCAGCAGTTGCAGTAACTACATCCTTCCATAATATATCATCGTTTTAGCTAATTAAGACCACCTAGCAAGTAATTAGCCGTGGAATGAATTTATGTTCTAACTGTTTATAACATTTGAGTACCTAATCACATCCTATCAATACGTCTTGCAATCAATCGACGATCGGTGGAATATTTTAATAAAAATTAATAGTACCTATCGTAATGCTTACCATCAGCAGCCTCTTGGTAGTCAGGCGGCAGATACTTATCGACGTATTTGTCAGCGGTGGTGATGGCACGGTCTAGGGCTGTAGCCGTGACCGCGGTCACACGGGAGTCCAGTACCGCTGTGCCCAGCTGCTTCACGGAATCCGCTCGCCGGAGAACGTACTGACGCGTCTCCGAGTACATCTGAGAGGTGGACAAGTATAGACTAGCATTTGTAGGCCAGAGGAGATTCGTAACTACGTGTAAAGCACTTTGTACACGTACGACTACCTCCTATTTAAATCCGTAGAGTTTTATACACAGACAATGTCGGGGATATGATGGTTTGTATTGTATTGAGGTAATAAAATCTTTGCATGAAGAAAGTTATTGAAGTAATGTGCAAAAAGAGCATAAAATGTAAGAGGTTAGCTTTTAAACATTGAAATCTTTTTTTAATTATTCATGATAGAAATGATTTATAGAAGAAAAGGTGAAAAAATATTTTTATACTTACAGCTTGTGGTGGCATATATATCGACGGAACCCTCTTTTCAACGACATCGAGAGACATACAGAGGAATTTATCCAGCTGGTGAATGGGTGTCTCCAGCATTTGCACCGCGGGCATTGCGAGTTGGACTCCGGTCGCCAGCGACTTCTCGCCCATGGTCAAATACCAGCGGAAAAGTGGATTCGAATCCTAAAAAGAGGAAAACGTTTTAGACTTGATTGCTAGATAATGCTCAAAATGTCCCACTCACATTTAGCCAATATGACAAATGTAACGAAAGATCGATAAAGATGAAATAATGAATGCGTATACCTAAGTCACTTACCTTGATTTTGGAGTATATTTTCTCAGTGACTTCAATGCCAGACTCGACTAAGGGAATCGCAGCAACCCGCGTTATGGCTTCCATTTTCGGCATTACGGGCTTTTTCACGACAGTCACTGATAAACAGAAAAAGGTTTATTATGATTACCTCCTGAATTGTGAGTCATTAATATTTTCTATATCGCATGTTATAATACAAGACCCAATTTATCCGACAGAACTGAATAATACCTTCTCTTTCTACACAGTAAAAATCACTTTGGTCCTGTGAGCCGGATAGACAAAGCAAATCACACAACCGTTCCGTTGAGTTCATGTTACTATTAATAAATAACTAAAGTATTTTTCTTATTCTTATCTGTCATGTACTGCACCCAATTATAATTTATAAGTTATTGTTTATTACATCAGCTATCAGTGCACGCAGGTTACGAACGATTGCAAATAACAGAAACTACGTATTCAATAACATACTTAATATCTTTTGCTGGTAGGTTTAACAAGCTAAAGAATAAAATCGAAATATTTACAATAGATAAGTATCTAAAGGGTACTCATGGGAGTATGGACTATGGACTACAAACGTTATTTTTGCCGTTTTTTGCTCTTTAGCAATAATGACATAACAGATGGAAATTTGAAATATTCACAGATTATATTCGCTATTTACAAAAATAATTAAACTAAAACCAAAAAAAAATGAGAAAGGCATTTGTACAACAAATGTAAATTTTTGCCGTCTTTGCTCAACATTAAAATAAGGTAGTGACAGTGGTATGGAACCTTTCGTGCACTAGTCGCGCTACGCTAGGCAGGATTTTTTATTCCTAGGTGCCAGTGAAAATTTAACACTATAAACACTGATATTTACCCTTGGGCGGAGGTCCTTGGCTAAGGCTGACGGCCTGTAAATATGCTTCTGCTTTTTTAGCTATGGATCCCTTCGTTTTTTTATTTACGCCAACTTTACAGGTTCCGTTAAAACTCTTTTTGAATACTTCTCCGTTTGCCGCCATTGTAGTTGTTACCGTTATTCGCGCACGATACTCGAGCATTCGAATTTTAAAATCAAAGTTTTTTTTTCTTCTCAGGTAATACAGTTAATTACAGTTACAATTTTCCAGCGCCCGGCGTCAACTGATTTGGTTAGAGCTCGTCGTTTTAATTTATTTATGCAAAGGTTATCTGACAGTTACCTAAGTGTGATGTGAAACCGAATGTTAAACATAGGTAGGTACAAACTACGAAGTGAGGTCATCACTGAAATTAAATAAATCGTAATTAAAATAATAAACAAGTATTTTTGTTTTATGTACCTACTAAGCTGACCACTTAGTAATTATTAATTATTGTCATTCTGAACCTAAATTATTATGATCAATCGTTGGTTTTGCTAATTGAAAATGTTAAGGGAAGGTAGCTACTGAATAGAATTAGGTAAGTACTGGTGTAAGTATTCACCTGTTAGTCTGTCTTTATCTGTAGGTTTTTCTTTTAAAAGTTATATAAATAAACATTTTATGTATGGAATGAAGATGGAATGTTTATGGAGGAAATAAATGTTTTATTTTATCAACAAAAATGATATCTACTTGACCCGGAACCCTGCATTGCTTATCTGTGCACCCGCATAGTGTGTAGCGAGATTGTTGTCATTTAAGAGGAAACTGGGAAAGTGCAATTTGTAACTAAGTCGAAATAGACAATAAATGGTTATTTCTGTATGCGTTATATTAATGAAATGTTATAATTAGGTACATAAATAAATGATATAAGCTTTTGGATTCGAGTAAGTACTTCGCCTTTTTTTTATAATATGTAGGTAAGTATATTATACAAATCTTCTTGTGTGTTAGTCATTGAACTCCGAAACGGCTGGACCGATTTTGATAATTTCGCAGGTGTGTTCCAATAGATTCGAGAATGATTTAGGTTCACTTGGACCCGGCAGGTGGCGCTGGGGTTGGTATATCAACAAAAATTTTAAGGCGGTACGTAATACGCCTGATTAGCTATTAGCTAGTAAGGTAGGTACTTACTTTGCTAGTTTATAAAATACACTCGAAACTCATAATAATGTAGCTACTTTACTTAGGTTACCTACTTACCCAGGGACGCTTAAAATTTTATTTTCCGTCCTAGTACTTTGATACCACTATTTCAAATCTACCTACCTGTTCCTAAGCTAAACAGATCAAAAAGCTTTTGAGTACTAAAAACAGTGATTTGATAAATAAAAGATAAAAATAGCTTAAAATGTTGTTGGACTCAGGAATTTAATGGTGCGATAAAAAATATTTACGCGGTTGAGTCTATCTAAAAAAACAGAGGTAGGTACAGACTTAGACTTCGCCCCTCACTCAAGACGCTTAATCGACAGCGTCTTGAGTACTTACTTGGGCCCGTATTAATAACTTAAGATCACAGCAATAACACAACTTAAGCTTGGGTGTGTCTAAAAATAAGTGCAAAAATAACAATGAAAAACGCTCACTCAAGGTAAACTCAAAATAGTTCTCAATCTTAATTTCCTTTCATTAACATGGACCTTAGTTACATTCAATAACACTAAAGACTTTACACGTGGCATTTTTTGAAAGATTATAAAAACTGAGGGTAGAAACAGAAACTAGTGGAAACCGAGTCAAAACGTGCTTCGTTTTTTCCGTACCTATGTAGCTACTTAATGTAAAGCTATTCTATTTTTATTACTTTGTTTATTATAAAAATGAAGCGAGACCTTCACAGCATGTGACTTCTTAAACTTAAGAAAATAATAAAACGATAACGATAGTAAGTACCTACCAATCTAAGTATGTGTCTAAACTACATTCTTTCATAAAGTTTTTAAATTTACTAATTAAAAAAACCTATACAAATTAAATAATTATCACAATGTAAGTAACTAGGCACCTACAGTGTAAAGTATCTCCAAAAAAATGCAACACTAGGTACAGAATATAAGGAATTTGCACTATAATATATGGGTAGTTAATAATTATAACGATAAAGATCTAACAAAGAGAATATTAGTAAAGAAAACAGACTAGTAAAGTTACTTACTTGTTGGAGTTGTGGAGACGCGATGGTGCACGATGGTGAAATGAGAAAAGTTAGTAGGTAAGTAACAAGAGCACGTTCACAAATGACCAACAAACAACTGACAGTTCAGTTTATGTATAATCTATGCTTTCAAATGAGATGAGTTCGGTTCCGAGCGGTCAACCGCCAACAGCCGATTGTGCTAACGAGCTAGTTGGTCATCAGAGTATTTGCTTAGTTAATAAACACGTAGTTAGTAGGTAATGGGACTGTTAGGTTATTTAAACAAAGATTGTTCTAAATCAGAGGAGCATAATGACCCTTTATGTATTAGGTAGGTTAGTACCTACTCTAGATCATACTTAATTAAATAAATAAAATAAATAAATAACGCTTCACACTCATAGCCCCACACTGGATACCCTGTATCGTGGGTGCCATGGACACACACAAAGACAATTACACAAACACCCAGACCGAGAACAGAAAATTT
>DWBH01001121.1:0-10225 GCA_018230765.1 Ernsta delagoae
CGGCTCGAATGAATAAATCACAACTTTCAGCAAACTATCTCTTGGCCGAGCGCCCACTGAATTTGCATGTTAATCGTTTCAGCGCAACGCTGCCATGTGATCTCCAGTTAGTGCTGTTTGTTTTGATAGTTTTTAGCTTGTTTTATTAGATTAACTGTAAGTTTTCTTAATTTCTTCATCATTTTAAAATGTTCGTCTGAATATGAGATAAGTACCTAATGGTGAAAATTAATCTGAGACATACCCTGAAAACGGTAAATTTTGCGATACTAATACATTATATTTTCAATAGCCTGCTGTGTATCTAACAGTTCTCGTTGTCATATTCTCGTTTTTCATTATTTAAAGAAATGTTACGTTTGGTCACTCCTTATTGATCTACACTGTTATGTTGTCTCATCGTAGTAATTTAAAGTTTGTTATTCTATTCTGTTACACTTGTGTACAATTACTTAGGTATCGTTTGAATAGTTGTTTTTGTTTATTTAGTTATCACTTTTAAAAGCCGCGAAATAACAGTTACGCTTCGTCGATCATTTTGTTATTCTAATTCTTGCACAGTCGTACGTCACGTTCAATACTCATTTGTACTTGTTACGTGATAGTTTCGATTCAGTTTCAATTTGTCTTTTCATCTCGCCTTTTTTAATTTGCCACATCTTATCCTTTTCAATTTGTGTATCATTAAGCACTTAAAACCTGTTCTGAATTCGAAGTAGCATCTGTTCTTAAAATTGCATCGGGGTATTGGATTTGAATTTAAATTTATATGCATGACTATTGTTCACAGTAAGATTGATCGTTTTGGGATTTTGAATTTCGATCGTTGTTATAAATCAATCGATGAATAAAAAAGGCCTTTGAGATTCATGTTTATTTATTAAATATCATTCACAAAGACCTTCTTATTTTATATTACTGGAATGCAAACCAATTTTAAATCAATTAAATAGTTATCATAGAATTCACCGCTCTCACATTTGTTCGTCCCGAGTTTTTAAATTTAAAATTTCATTAGATTTTGACATATGTCTCGTCGCTGAAAGGAAATAGACGAGAATGGAAAAAATACCACTAAAGTTAACATGAAATTCTTATGGTACCATACAGCAGCTCTGTCTGGGATGTGAATCGTAAAAGAGATCCACCATAAACCAAACATACGAGTAACTATTTAGAGAAACCACGGCTGCTTCTACTTTTGAAATTGCAATTTCTATTTGAACAATAAAAATATAGGATCTGCATAATATTATGTATCCTAAATACTACAGCAACCAATCTCTAGAACTAATATCAGATAAGATTGCTTAAACAAATAAACTTGTTCAATCTCCTGAATTGAATCAGATAAGATTAGATTGGATTGTCTGGTATATAGTGTCAATTTGGGCGTCTTGGATTCTTGAATGCGAAATGAATCGCCAACCGTTTGGGATTCAAGGGCGAATTAAGAATTTTGATACTGTAAATTGGCTCTTTTATTTGATATATCTTCTGTCTTTATTCTTTATATTTTGATCTTTTTTTAAATTAGAACACCTCCCTAAAAGATTCTAAGAAATGTAAGTAATAATGTTCTTAAAAACATCGTCAAACGAATTTTTAGACATTTTCGTATAAATTTTGTCATCGTTGTGGAAAAGTTTAGTCCACCTCCAGCAGCGGTCAAGGATACACGTTTGTCAGCGCGGCGGGGTATCAACGGAATCGTACGGTTCAGCTATCCGTTTGAATGGCGTTGTCCACTCGTTCACGGTCAAATGGCACTGGAAGAAAGGAAGTGCCCTTCGTGTGGCCATTCTCGATCGAACAATACACAATGCTGGTTAGAGACATTGGCTGCGACCTCCTCGCATCCGTGAACAGGCCGTTTGTTGTTGTTTATATAACGATTTGATTGACTTCTGATATCATCAGCATATCATTGATGTCATTATATTGATAGATTTGGAATGCGTTTTTGATGTGCTAGTTGAAATCTGGAATCGTTGTATCTTTTTACGGCTACTAGCTTCAGATGGGCCAAGGCCGCCCGTTGGTAAACAAATATCGTATCATCTATTCTCAAGAGTTTCACGAGTTGTTTTTAGTTTTCTCACAGGTTCGGTACCTAAATCTTTATTTTCAATCGTATAGCGAAAAGTTACTTTACATACCTATTCAGTACTCGCAAACAGATGGATTTTAGCTTATAAAAATAAATTAAGCAGTTCTACAAGAAAACAGGAAACCAAAATAAAAGATTCGTGTGATAAAATATTCACGTGTCGCCTCCGTTACATAACAAGCGACAGGTCGGACGTGACTTCAAGACAATTGTTGGATTGTTAAAAATCCACATAGGACACAGGACAAACAAAAAACCATGGCGCACTTCTTAGAACACTCGTAGTCGTATGACGATGTTTACTAAAATTGAACTCGACGATGTGATTAGAATTGCTGACAGTTTTTGGGGGTTTTTTTAGCTTTTAAATGTACTGGGTATTTGTAAAATGTCACCGTTGTTTCATTCCTTTCGCCATTCGTTGTTACAAAATAAAAAAAAGGTCCAAAGAAAGCCTGCGTTAAAGTAAATTATTGGCTTTTACACTTTTGCACAAAAATATCTCCAACCTTTCAGAAAAATTGAAGCTCGATATCGCGTGGCGCTCGAAATATTGGCGAGGAGAATAAAACGAATTTCTGTAATCCTTTATGGTGTGTTTTTCAACCAATTTTTTTTCTTTTCTTGGTCTATCGGATCGGTTTTGGCATCTGACGCGGTAGTTTTTAATCCTATGTATTCGATAGGACAGGATAGAATATCGTCTAGTTTTAGATCGTGTTAATTGTAAGTTAAAACAAATCGTAGTAGCAGAACTAATGTCTCCATAGTATCACGCTGTGAACACATGAGCTCAATCCCAAAGTCCCAACTCAATAACTCCATAAAAAAGCCAAGTGGGGGAGCCAATAGTGGTTATCGGATGACACGCCCGACTACGCTACACCATGATCGATAGTTCAGCTTTTCAACACTTTCCACTCAACTGTGCAGGTTAATTGCTTTAAACTGATGATATCATTGGCTTGGAAGTATCTTTGGAAGCAATGTGATAAAGTGGTCTCTTTATTCGCACTTCTAATATTAATGCTCTTTGATTTCTGATAAGTGTATGCTATATATTTCGCTCAAAGGTATACAAGTGGTACAAGGAAGAGTTACGGGTATCGACCGAAAGATTTCATGTAGATTAGGAATACTAATAGATATTTGACATCATGAAAGTAACAGTTAAATACATTTTTATATGTTCCTAAACTCCATGTATGGGTGGTATGTGTGGGTCCATACTAGCGATTTCAATTTGTCGCATTTTAAAAAAATACAGTAAGCAAAAAACATATATGATGTAAGACATCGATCGGTTGCAGGCTTTCTTCGCAAGGAGTTTGTAAGTTAGGTTGAGTAATGTTCATATCCAACGTGGCTTTGAAACAAAGAGACATTACATATTCGTAATTGTTCTTTTCTTATTATCCTAGCGTCTAATCGCGAGCGTCGTTAGGCGCGAACGTTCACTCGTAAAACGCAATCAACATTCAAAATAGACGTGTCCTCGAGTGCTTAATTTGTGTACAACACTGAACGCTGTCGTACAGAATGCCCACGTAATGGCATCGCCAATAAACAGTCTGCCGCACCCTCCATTATATTCAGATGAGACAAGATACTCGCAGCAACCGAGTGTTTATTTATTCTTTTAACATCCCACTCGCGAGAGTGAGCTGTTTCGATCAGCGTTTTCTCCGTAAGGACG
The DNA here is from genome assembly GCA_018230765.1 of Ernsta delagoae. Taxonomy (NCBI): domain Eukaryota; kingdom Metazoa; phylum Arthropoda; class Insecta; order Lepidoptera; family Hesperiidae; genus Ernsta; species Ernsta delagoae. The sequence goes on from DWBH01001121.1 coordinate 3,807, forward strand.
ATAAATACTTTATTGTTATTGCTTTTAGTCTCATTCAACTTGCTTTTGGCTATCATGACTTTCTTATTCACGATAAGTGGTGTGCTTGGCACGTTTCCCAGTAACCCGAACTGCTGGTGGAAAGAAATTTGGTTCCTTTTCTCTCTTTATTTTTTCTTGAATATCATATATATTAGTGGTATTGTTCTTGATACCTCAGATAATTGAGCAATTATTTCTAAGCTAGCTATTGTTTTGGATTATGTCCCAAAATTTTCACTAAATAGCAAAATGATATTACGTAATAAGCGGAAGTCAACATAAAGTTTTGTTGTTAGCAAATAATGCTTGGAGTTTTCTTATTCTGCCAGTCTCTAGCACTAGCTGCGTCTCGAGTAGAGTCTAGTAAGTCAAATTCAGTTGAAACATATTCCAATAAAACATCAAAGTTACCTACTTTTTGCCTCCTCTGTTCCGCCTTCTCTTTGCAACGTCTACCCTCACATTTTTTAGATCCATTGTCCATAGACAATGTAGAATTTGATTCTATTTCAAATTGGAAATTGTATCTTTAAATACATCAATTTTATTTATTTATTAACATTTAGGAAAACGATGTCTTCATTATGACCAAAATTCTGTCCATAATCTGGACCAATGGGTACGCATCGCCGGACGGTATACATACATTCAAGTATGATTGATGTCTCATACGACAGTTTTACCCGATGCGGCCTACATAATGAAATCGTCAATAAGTGTAGTTGAAGTGAGTCACCGTTGTGGCGCCGAAAGAGATCGATTACGTCGCGGTCGACTGTTGTGTGGACGATTAGAGTCACGTAGTAATTTGAATCCACTAGCAGCGCTTTCCTTGCTGACCGCTTTTACAAAAGAGCACTGCATGGAAACGAATAGTTTGTTTAAGAAAATTACTTAATACGTTTAATAGCATCGATACATCCACCGGCTTGAGTAGAAAACGAAATTTCGCCAAATTTTTCAATATAACATCCAAATCGAATTCCCAATCAGTAACGTGGACATCAATTGCATTCCAACAGCTATTAAACACCACGATCTTCAACATTAATTGCATTTACCCATGCATCTGATTAATGTTCGTTCGTGAGTCGTGCGAACGAGCCGAACACTTTCCGCGTACGTCAGTATATTTCAAAGAGAGTAACAGCCTTTCGGATTGCATTTGATACATACGATGCGGCCAACAAATGGACCCTTGCGCAATTTCTCATTCGGTCCCAGTTATTCAGCCACCAATAGTCAAAGCCAAGGGAACTTCGCTGCGAGCTGCGAATTTTTGAATAATTCCTTCGTTCGTTCGGCCGTTCGTTTTTTTTTTAATTTTTGCAGAACAAAACCATTCTTTAGTCGGAAAGCTCGCGCAGCAAAAAGATTTCTCCGGGAAAGGAGATGACTCATTCATTAATTTCCGTCTTTTTTGTTCTTTCGTTCAGATCCTTTTGGTAATGGAATGTTAATTGTAAAGTGTATAAATCTGCAAGACTTATTGTGTAATTTTCTTTCACAGAAAATTACTTCGTGTACTTACAAAAGGCTGTATTTAATTATATTATAAAGAATATAATAACGCTTTGCACTCATTTTAATTAAAGTAATATTTATGTTTATTATTATGAAGAGTACATTTTTTCAAGATTGTCAAGCAGAATTTAACATAAATTAGACATCCATTTTACCTATACCCTACTCGGTAATTATTGTCACTTGAAATATGCATTCAAAAGGAGTTTTGTTGAATTCTTAGAAGCATTTTAACAAATGTCACGATTCCCATGCAACTAGCGTCATCTGTCCCTCATAAACCTGCAATTGATGCAACGAGTCAGTTCTCAGTAATTACGAGTTTCCATATGCAAATTACTGTGCCGTCTTCCATTAAATATTTTTCGCTACAAATTTTCAATTGTTCTGTAGTAGATACATAGTACCTATACATGTACCTACTCGTATCATTGTACTCGTCAACCTTCCTATGTCATTGCTTCTCTTGGACAAAAATATTTATAATGTTCACATCAACAATAAGCAAGAAGAGAGATAGGTAATGCGATTATATCAAAAAGAAGTGTAGAATAAAAGTATTTACAAATACAAATACCAATTCGTTTATTTCTGCAAATATTGGTACAATGATGTTACAAAGTATTATACTTATGTCGCCATATTTTACCAATCTTTGTATGTATACAAATATTTAATGTAATAACATCATACATAATTTTAACCACTAATTAATCCACTAATTAGAGTCACACTTTTTAAATTTTGTACAGATATAATTTAAATACCAAATTCCCATACTATGCGCATATTAAACCTTTTTTCTAACCTTCATCGGATTTAGCGCATTATAGATAAAAAAACTTAAAACATAAAAATATTTCTTTTAACATTACATTTAATATGTGAAATCGGTACACGAATATGAATAACTCGTCCAACGGTAATTTATTTTTTAATTCGAACAAAACTCTGCCTCATTACGTAGGACGAGATATATTTATGAGACTGTTGTTGGAAAATATTTATTCTGTGCTTAATCAACGACACGCTCCACTTATCGTGAAATATCCACCGCCACACCTTCCTTAATATTATTTCACAGCTCATTCCATCAGCTATTTATTTGTGACATAAGATGGATCCGTATGCCCACACGAGGATCCACTTCGAGCACAACAATGGCATAACCGTACCCAGCTAATGTCACCTTCATTGTTCGCCGGTCGTACACGTACAATTTCATCATCCACTTCGGCTATATTCGAAGCGAAGACACGCGTCCACATGTTCGACAACATTTCCATTTATTATTGTGTCGGCGCTGAGCTTTCGTTTCGCCCGCTCGCCGTTCCTTATACAACGGGCGATTATCGATGCGCGCATTGTTTCGCGACGTTTGGCATGTGCGCCTCGTAGCCACGCGACGCATCGGGCATACAATGGGCGCACTCCATTAAGCACGTGCTTCGGCCGTATTGATTGTAGCCGTTCGACGCCAGGTGACGTTGACTCCAAGGACGATTAGCATGAGCGCGGGCGCGCCTCGCGATCTTTATCAATTTGTCCTGTATGTAGCTAGCGGCTCCATCTCGAGCCATTGTCTTGTCTTTCTGCGCGTCAGAGCTCCTTTGTCTTACAAGATCAGCCCCTTCCTTGTCAACTGATTGACTGGGATCGAGCAAGATTGAATGTCGATTGCCAAGGTCTTTCTATATCGGTGTAAAGAGAAGCGGCTTTGTCCTTCCGCAAGCGTTTTGATCGGAATAATGAGACGTGCAAGAACGCCGCGTCCGCATAAATCTGTGATAATGGCGTGGAGCGTGAGAGAGCAGAGTCGTGCCACGTTAGTTTACGTAATAAGTGGATGATGCAAAATTAGTCCATCGCTTGCTGCTCGAGATGCTCGTAATGCCCAATTCGTATCATGCAACCACATTAAACCAGCTCTCCGTTTACTCTCGACACCCAATTTGCACCAATAGGCTAGTTGTATGACTCTATTTAGTACTTTCATAATTTGATGTCTAGTTGCTGATCCGTCCACACACGGAAGACGTGAACGGCCGAGCTATTTCTTCGTCATCAACGTTGATCCTAATACACACCACACGATTCGCTCGGGGGTTCCTAACACGAGTGTTAGAGGAGGCTACTAAACGGCTCATTTTCATCCTTTACATAAAAGGATAGGAGCGCGAAGTCGTAGTCATTACGACGAGATAAAACGTGGAGTCACGATATTGCCGTGGATCCGGCCGCGATTATAAAAACAAAAGCTATTGTGTCGCGTCGCGTGCCGGCAAAACGCTCGCCGGGCGTACACAACATGTAGAGCGTAATATGAGTCTGCGTTTAATTGGAACAAGTTTTATCTATCACGCGACGCGACACGTCCCGAGCGACTGCAACAAAGCTCCAACGATAGCTAATTGGCATCTCGTCTGATGTCCGCTTGACACGTCATTGCGTATTGAATGGGGACGGTTTTAGAAATAGAAGCCGCTCCGATCTTCTCTGACGATCGTTAGCGCTTGATGTAGAGGTATAACTAATTCAAGAAACTTGTATCACCTGTCATTTGTTCTTGATGTTGCTTATTGGAGCTTTCCTAAAGGATGCATAATTTATTGTTTCAGGTATATTCACAGTGATGTGCTACAACGTTCTCTGCGACAAATATGCAACGAGACAGATGTACGGATACTGCCCCAGTTGGGCGCTGGAGTGGGACTACAGGAAAAAGGGCATTCTGGACGAAATCAGACACTACTCTGCTGACATCATTAGCCTACAGGTATTTGTATATTCAATTTATGACAATGTTCCTACAATTATTCGCTTCGAAACAGTAAATCTGGGAGGTGGTGACACTTCCTGAACCGTAAATATTTCACGCAGTTTCCATCTAGTTAGATTTCACATGCGATCCACTCATGCCCCAGCATTAAACTTGCTTATTCCAAATAATTGCGCGTAGGCGATCGCGTGCAAATCTAAAGTTCAGTGATCTAGCGTTTCAAGGTTTAAATTATGCATTTATCAACAATCCCTTAATTTATATTTAAAATTCATACATCAGGGAACTCATCACAAAGTTTCAAAATTCATCATAATAGGAAACCAATTTGGACCGCTTCAAACGTGAAGCATTGCAAGTTTGCATCCTAGGAATTGTATCGTTAAAGTGACTTGCTACAAAGTCTAAACTGATCGTTATCTCAAGTACGCGTGTGAGGTCCGAAGCCGAAGATGTATTTGCTCCTAACTGACCATTACGTATCCAGTAAACACTCCATTAATCTAAAAGATTGAACATCTAGAGTGCATACTGCGGCGTGCGGCGGCCGCACTGTTGTACGCCACAATTGTATCCCATTAAATAATCTGTCAATGTCGGTCGGTTGTTGGTGCGGTGTGATGTGCCCTCTAGGAGCATGCGAGATGTTCGGTTGAATGGCGCCTCCGATGTACGATCGATCACCCAGGTTCTACAAGTCGGAAGAGCTTTGTGTAGCGACGCAGTCGTTAGGGTGTCTTGTTTTTGTTTTTGTAATCCTTATCCTTTGTTGGTTTGTATAGTGTCGGCTCGGCATGTGCTTTGAAATATTGCCATATACGTTCATAGTTTAATAATCATGATAGGTAGAGGGATATGTACAGTACGCAATCTATTCGTAGGCATAAATAGTAAACTGCGTCTTAAGAATAATTAAAATAATAATCGTTTTTTTTATTATATACTTTAGACTTTAATAAGTTGTTCAGGCTATTTACTAACCTGAAGAGGTAAGAAAGCTTTTGTTATGAAAAAGTTTTGGATTTTCAATAATTTCAAACATCTCAATTAATTTTCATTTATATTTTAATTATTATCTTATTTCAGGAAGTTGAAACGGACCAGTTTTATAATTTTTTCTTGCCGGAGTTAAAACAGGATGGATACGATGGTATATTCTCACCCAAATCTCGCGCGAAAACCATGTCAGAATCCGAGAGGAAATACGTTGACGGATGCGCTATCTTCTTTAGATCTGCCAAGTATGTTTGTCCAATTTTAATCTAAGTTCCTAGTGTGATATAAATAGTTTATATTATTTGATTCATCGGGAAACCAATCATTTTAAATGAATGCGAACTTATTTTCTAATTACCTGCTGTACTTAACTTTAAAATCAGTCCCATACCCTTAACCTTGAATCCTTCAGGGTATATCTTTGTGAGAGGTTTTGAAATGGAGCCAATTTGATTTATTGGTAACTAAATGAGGATTTACTGTCCATTACACCTTCTTTATGAGCACGAACAGACTTGAAACAATGTTGCAAAATTATCGCTAGATTTCTCTGTAGTATCCGTTAGTGGTAGCGTTACGTTAACTTCCACCGCTACACTGATAGAACTGATTTGGAGCTTAGATTAGCTTAAATATCGTTTTATCTGAACCATCTCCGACCTAAAATACACATTTTCTATGTTATATATCACACTTGGTACAATTGCAGCAAATTTAGAAGCTAATGTACTCGCATACCTAACTGTTAAGTGTAAAACTGATAAAACGTTTTTGAAACCTATGGACAAATTACGCATTGAAGAGCATGTCACCAATTTTGACCATATTTCTAGGTTCGCATTAGTAAAGGAACATCTAATCGAATTCAACCAGCTCGCGATGGCGAACAGCGAGGGATCAGACAACATGTTGAACCGTGTCATGCCCAAGGACAATATAGGTCTCGCTGCACTACTGAAGACGAAGGAGGCAGCGTGGGAGAACGGTAAGTCAGGTGAACAAATTTTATTAAGTTATTATAGCAACAAGTGTTGGACATTCGGCAGTACAGTTTTTCGTATTTTAAGTTGTTCGGATAGGTAACATAGGATAGTATTTA
>DWBH01001122.1:0-10224 GCA_018230765.1 Ernsta delagoae
CGATTTTTCTTTGTAATTCATAGGTACTCTGACATTTTTGTAATATCCTAAAATCCTAATGGTGTACCCGCTTTACATTTATTTAGGCGTTTATAAATCAACGGCTCTACCAATCTGATTGAATGAATATAAAATAGAGCTCTTATTTAATATAACTCTGTATTGTTGTTATTGTTATTTAAATAAATATTCTGTAGAGTAGAGTAGCTGTCAAAGTTAATTTTGCATACGGCAGTACTTTTAATAAACAAATTTAATCTATCAACAATGATTTTATTCAATATTTATGAATACAAAATTCAGGAATTTTACAGCCAAGACTGACGGGGATAATCGATTTTTTCTGCTTGTATCACTGACCATCAATTAAAAAAAATGGCTCAAAAAGACTTGAATCTAGAGACCTAAAAATATTAAAAAAAATATTATTTGTCAATGGCGTGACTGTCAGTGTCATCTCAACTGTCAGTCCGTCACTTCACTCAACACTGACACTCTAGTCATGTGTCAAATGGTAGACTCAACTCAAGTTCACTGAGTTCACTCACTTTCGTAGAAAGAAATCACGAGAAAACGGCTATTAAAATAAGTCACAATTACTGTTTCCCACTGTGTTAAATGTTATCTCAATAAGTTTGACCCAACACCTCACTATTACGATGTGGAGGCGTTGATAATATACTTTTAGTGTTCACGACTTTTGTGTTGAACTGTTAAAGTTTGTTACAATGGCAAGCAATCGGATACCGTCTGGACCAAATACGCCTGGAAGCCAGCAAACTCCAACACAGCAGGGGATAAAGATCTTCATCCAGAGAGATTACTCTGAAGGCACTGCTGTGAAGTTTCAAACGCGATTTCCCTCAGAACTAGAGGGCAGAGTGAGTAAAGTTGTTTACTATGTTCAAACACGCCTTAAACCCGTCCTTGGTACCAATTAGGACTTTATCTGGAGGGCATAAAGCTTATAATCCTGGAAGATTATTGTGACAACAGATATAGAGGTGACAATATGCATGCGAATCTTGTTTAATGAAAGTGGGTCTCGCAGTTTTTAAAACAATAACTTGGATCGCGTCGTTTCGTTCTGGGAACGTTTAATTCTTGCTTTGTTTAAGTAATAGCAGTTGTTTTTGTTTGGAAACAGATCTACAACTCTCATGGTCTTACAATGTCTTCATAAGGTTGATTGTAATAGTCTTATTATTCACAATTATGTGAAATTTTCGTTTTGCAAGGAGAATATACATGTAGGTATATTTGTAAATCACATTACATGCTCATTGTTAATCAATCTAATCTTTCATTGGAATTTATTGTCCACTGCTGGGCAAAGGCCTCCCTTAGATGGCGCCACTCCGCCCAATCCTGTGCTCTGTTAATGCAATTTGTAGTAATTTTTCATAATTCTGATTACAGATAGACAGACAAACATTCGAGTATACAATGGAGAGATTGAACGAACATTTCGAAATGGCAGAAACAGCTGATTGTAGCACATACTGCGAAGGATGCCTTGCATGTCTCACTGCTTACTTTATTTATATCTGCACAGAGACACATTATGAAAAGGTATGTGTGATTATCATGGAATGTACAAAAACTTTGTGTTAGGTTAGTGTTGCTGGGAGGTTATACTACAGTCACTGGCACATTTAGTTTTCCACCTAGGTAGAATGGAGTAACTTTGTTTAAAAAAAAGCCAAGTACTTGCTTGAACAGTTACATTGCTAGTTTAAATTTTCAATGACAATTTACTAACTACAATGAGTATACCCTTATAATTTACAATCAGATAAATGATAAGAAAATATAATTGATTTATAATTTAAATATCCCAATTTTCTGTGTCCAATTTGCAAAGGCCTCCTCCAATCCTTCCACTTAATTATCCAGTGCTGTTCTTGTAATTTTTTTTCCATTTGTCTAAATAACTTCATCGTCCTGTCTTATCTTTTGCCTCTCCTGCCTTCTCTTTCCTTTTCTTGGATAAATATAATGACTAACCATTTAACGAATTTCTCTTACATACATATATGTTACACAATAACACAAGTGTTCAAGTTTTAACTAAACATATTGTATAAATTTTTAATAGATTAATCCTGTTATATCCACAGCATCTACGGAAAGTGTCAAAATTCATAGCGACACAGAACGAAAGAGTATACAACCCGAGGGGCATACACATAACCGATCCAATATTACGAGGTCTCCGAGTCATCGAGATAACCATAATAGATGTACCCAACTGCCAGAGTCCGACAGGTAACTCTAATAACTCACAACTGAGACACACATGACCACCACAGGAGAATAGGGAGTTCTTTATGTAACAAAAGAACTGGTTATGAACCAATTAAGAAAACTTGAAATGTTACAACCGCGGGCACTGGCTGGTTATTGTTGAGTTTGGAAAGACGAAGTCGGTTTTCGATATTTGAAAATTGGAATTGGAATTGTTTTAATAGGTGAGAGTAAAATGGTGGTAATGTTAACACACTGATTGCAAATTGCACAAACACTAACCGTATTTAAGAAATTTTTATAAACTGACCCTTACAAAAAACATGATTGTTTTATTGACGTTAGTTTTAGACTTCTAAAGGTTTAAGGGACAGTAAGGGATAGTTTCTTAAGAGAGAATTTATGTAACTGACATAGAGTGATATATCATTGGAGTATCTATTAAATAAATAAATATTCGTGTTCATTGTATTTTGGTACATACACTAATAATTTGTTGCTTAATAATCAATGAATTTAAATATTGTATGGTATTATACAGTCCAATATGAGAGTATACAGTCTGCTATACCATTTATATTAACTCATAATTATGTCGAAAATCCTACTTCGTTTTTCGTAAACTACAAAGTGTATTATGTTCTGTGGTATATTTTAATAATATTCATGATAATTATTACAAAGTGATTGGTACAGGATGACAAAAAATAGTGGCTGGAGAATTTCTTATTATGTCCAAATTCAGTGTTGCTGCCTATATTAAATTAAAAAAATATGTATTTTTATATATTACATAAGGTTATTTTTGTCATACTAAGTATATTTTTCTTTAAGTTTAAGTGATGAAAGAACAGTTGATAAGTCGGTTGCCAGTCTTTTGCATATTTGTGTCTTAGGTGACTAGATAAAATGGGTTGAATTAAATTATTATTTTATTTATGATTTACTGAATAAAATTTAATACCTAACTATTTATTTTACTCGTAGCTAAGAAAATGGCTCAAAAAAGTTTTATTGTTTTTTTTTTCAGATTAGATTTTAAATCATCTTTCTAAATTTATGTGTAGGGTTTTGTGTTTCAAAATAACTCAAAGTGCAAAAATAAATATGAAAATACTGACTTTAATAACACTACACTAACCCTATAGCTCTGTTACTTTCTCTCTTCTAAATCTGTTACTGCCAGCATAGTGTTCGAAATACATTCTTAGATTGAATGTAATTTGGAAATGACATTGTAATACCCCTTAAGATAAAATAATATACCTTCTTACATTCTTTGTCTTTTGAGACGCAAAAGATAAAATATTTTCTGAATTCATTCTGAAATTTATCAACGTTTCACGCAATTCCGTAACACATTAGCTTTATCTATTGTAAAATGTTATCAAAATGTCTAAAGCGATAATCTTTCATGTGTTTTAAGTGGAAAATGACATGTGAAGATATGATCTTTCTTATCATATTTTTTTTTCTTATTTTGTGCTTATATTTTGATGTTATTATAAACATTACATTTTGTGTTTAAGAAATTACTTCTCAGATAAAAATAATATTTATAAAAACTGACGTTAAAAAGAGAAAAAAAAAACATACTATCAATAACATTTTATATTAAATACAGATCTATAATTCAGACACTAATTATGGTCTACCATAAAAACTACCAACAGAATATTCTTTAGTCCAAACAGTAATATATAATTATGACTATCCCTATTATTTTCATTTTTTATATATATTATTATAGAGTCTATGTCATTAATAGACTATTTTTTGGCCATTTATAGTACCAATTACTTATTCCAATCTCATCTAAGGGCTCCCTATACTAAAATGTCCTGTGTAGACATTGTAATATATATGTTGTATGTTTGTAATATTAATTCGAAACGAATTAGGATTATTACACCCTATATTATTTTATGTAAGGAATATTAAAAGTATGTAGGTATATTTGAAATTATATTGTAGGTAGGATTCTATTTTTTAATACAATTATTATTGATTTTTAGCTATTAATACAAAATTCCATAATAGAATACAAAATAATTAACAATGTTAACATTAAATCAAATTATATCAGCTTGTTTGATTTATCACTTTTTTTAAATGAATACTAAAGGAGACAGAAGGGATTTTTAATTTTCTATATTTAAATAAAAAGTGAAGTTTTTCTCTAAATATCACATTATGAATAATTATATTTTTAATGATTTTAATTAATGTGTATGAATTTAAACCACTTAAATTACATAAAATGATGTCTCATTCATCAACATCAAAACTCGCATGTAGAAAATAGTAGTAAAAGTCTGTGTCTATTTATTTTTTTAACATATCGATTAATTAATATTAATAATAATAATCTGTATGACACTCCATTGTTGTTTACATAACTACCTTAAAGTAAATTCATTTCATTAATTTGATTTATTAAATGTAATAAATTTTAAGTTTTTGTCATTGAATTAATTTTAATTTTCGTTGCTTAAAAATATTAACTTATATGTAAATGAACATCACTATTACTATCTAGGCATATGTAAATTAACGATCGCTTCAAATTGTAAATTATTACATAGAAAAAAAATATATCAGAGAGAATATATTATAATAATGTACAGAAATAACATGTATTGTAAGTAAATTATACAATATTGTGATTGTAACTATGATTATTTTAATGGTGATTGTAATAATAATTGTAATTGTTATAGTGCATATAATAATTGGCAAGTTATCGTAGTTATTGTTTACATAATTTATTATTGTAAGACTTAATTTGAAAATATTGCGACAATTTTTATTCCACTATAATTTTCTTTCGATAGCGATAGAAAGCTAGCCTTTTTATGTTAACTTGTTAAAATTAAAATTCTATTAGTAACAAAAGCAGAATTCAGTATTGTAGTTTATTTAAAACGTAGCCAAATTTGTGTGGATGGTCTCAGATAATAAATAGGTACAACTAGAAAAAATAAAATATATTTGAAAAATAAAAAAAACATTTTTCGTTGAAACACAAGTTCAGTTCTTATTGACCAAAATTAGAAAAAAATAATTCTCCAATCGCATGTAAAATCCAAAATTTGTCATAGTTTCATTATTTTATATTTGTTTCATTCATTATTATCATTATGATAAAGTCACCGAAAATTAAACAATTGTTTTGTTAAGTCTATTTCATTATTATGCAGATGTTCACAATTTCATCACTTGCAAAATTCTATGCTCTTCTTTCACTTAGACCCGTATTAATAAAAACAACTTAAGATTGTATGTATCTCAAAATAAGCTGAAGAGTAAAAATAACTATGAAATACACGCACTCAAGACGGTCTGTCTTAAGTTATGTTTAATAATACGAGCCATAGACAAGTTAACTTTTGGGATAGGTACTCAGTTACGATAACGAAAATAAAATCCTATTCTTCCCATTTAATAATATAAGAACAAATTATTTTTATTGTAATAATATTGATTACGTATGAATGTTATCTATGTAGGTATTAACATTAATTTGCATTTATCTCGTTGTTTAATGTAAGGTATGTGTAATTTATTGGAAACTGACAAATAGGCTTATTATATTGGTTTTAGGGCTTCTCAAAATGTGTTACTGCTATTTAACTTATACTTTGCAGTCATGCTAAAGCATAATAAGCTTGCTTGCATGTAGATTGATAGAATCGCTCCTTTAAACTTTTTGGCGCCTCTGAAGTTGTTGCGAGTTACTGTGCGCAAGTATATAATAGTCAGGTTTACAATGATTCATGACATTTTTGATTTATTGAATTTTGGAAAATTCGAATATTGTATAAAGCGCATCAAAACGCACGATGTTCTGAGAAGTCAAAGAGTTTGAGTCGAATAAATAGGTAGGTTACCAGGCCCGTACAAAAAAAAATTACTCAAGGTTGAGTGTATTTTGTGCACTTAAGGGTTAAGTCTTGTGTACTTGATACTTAAAATTGAGTACGGAAAAATGTAGCTATGAAAAACGCGTACTCAAGATATTCTCAACCTTAAGTACCATTTATGAATATGGGCCTTAAGTACTGGTTTTTTAAAATTGAATTTAGAATGAGGGAAAGTGAATGACGTAGTAAAGTTTTTTTTAGTCATTGGCTAGAATATAATTTAAAAAAAAATAAGTAGGTATACGTCATCATAATTATTTTAGTACTCGTATTTTCTTCAAGCTTTTTTCAGTTCGTGATTATTTTATTGTAGCATTTGTAGCAAACATCATAATTTTATTTAATTGCACGCTTTTAGGTAGGTAATACACAAATGTCTGTGCATTTAAGTCTTATGTTAAAGTAAATAATTTTATTATTAATTTTCATAGTTGATGATGAGTGTTGAAGTATGTCAATAATTTATCAGTTTATTTAATGCTTTGTTAGTGAATTTTATTTCGACATTATTCACATAGAAAATGTATCTAAACTAAAATGTAAATTGCACATAATAATATAAAAATACTATAAATTGAAATGTATCACTTGTTAGTAAGAAAGAACCTAATGTAATCGGTCGTAAAAATATACGTTTTGTATATTGTTGATGTAACTTTGTATAAAATGCACGGAAAAAATTGAGAACATAATTGATATTAGATATAATACGATACCTAGTACGTTATTATCCAATTTAATTATGTTTAAGATAAGATATAGGTATTATACTAGATAATTATATTGTGTAAAATTTAATATGACTCGTATTAAACTATTGGAAAATGATTTGTTTTTTTTATTTAACTCTAATAGTAATCTGTGACGTGACAGTTGTAAAATTATTGTGGAACCATAACCTAATATGTTAGGAATTATTAAAAATATTCATTAAAAAGTGTGTTCTGAGAACTTTGACCCAGTGGAATAGTTACAATTTAATAATTTAATCACTAGACTACTAGCGCTGCAGTGATAAATAATTCGCTTACTTTCAATTAAAATCCTGCCTACTTATTCCCCAGACAGTTGTAAGGTGAGCATGACTATACAAGGAGTGTTAATTGATTTAGTTAGGTACCGCCGTAAAACTATCCGCTTTAATATTCAATCGACGGTTGCAGCGAAATCGGCCTAAATAACTCCGGTTGCTTCTATTATAATACTACAACTTATCAAGGGATAAATCGGTTTCCATTCTTAATTTAGGTCCTTACAGGTAAAATTTTTTCGCAACCTTTGAATTAACAAGCAGAATATTTTTTTAATTTGAAAAGCTACTTTTGAAGTCTTTGATTCTTTAGAATTGGTTTGTTATCCCTTAAGCAGTTTTAGAACTTAAAAAATATGGAAACCTTTATACGATTTAATTTTAATAAGTTTTCGTTTAAGTTTTTCATTTCAGAGATTTCCTTTTTTAATGCAACCGTTCCATACAAATAAAATTAATACACACCGGGTTGTACTATCCTGATTTTTTTAAAATGATTAGTGCAATCGACTACAATGTTGCTCACATTTCAAGGTTATGGTCCCACTCAAAGCTCGCACCAAAGCATCGTCCAGTTTATATGAAAGAAAGTGACATCGACGTACAAGAGAATTGCGTTCGCATTCCTTACGTAATAGAGGGCACATTTCATATGCATTTCTCATTCCGATCACACGTCGAGTGAAAGATGTCCGCGCTAAACGGATGCGTGGTCCGTGCTAAGTTTTTCAATGTCGCTCGAATCGTTTATCATTATATCTATCATATTTATTATAATCGGGGCGATCCGGTCTACCTACGATGAACAGCTGATTGGGTTTGGATTGACGCGAATAATTTCGGTACCATAGATTTATGATTAGTAGGGGTGATCCTACTGGATATGCACTTTATAGACCTGACATAAAAATAAGTACACACTTTGTATCTGATCTATCTGACACAACATAAATACTAGGGATGCTAAAATGGCGTACACAGATCTGAGAGACGGAAAAGATGCCTTGTTTCGTTTATCAGTTGGGTAATGTCCCTATTAAGCAACTAAATTAGCTGTAGGTAACTACGCAGATGAGCATTTTCAGGCCAGGTTCTGATTAGTTAAGTAACAGCTGAGTGCTGGCTGGTAAATCTCGTTTCGTTTATTCTTTCGCTAATGAATGACTTGTCTGTTCAATTTCTATAAGTATTAAAGTATTAATGTTAAAACGAGGTAATCCATCCTTTTTGTACAAATATTTGGCGGTTTGGTGCGAATTCTTTTAAGTCATACATATCTTATCTTTTAAGTATGGCGGTCATAATAACTCGATCATTGCCAAGAGGCATAACATTTCATTTTTTGCTTAGGTGGCTATGTAAGTACCTACCTATAGGTAATAAAGATAAACTAGGTGAGCATGTAGGGATACTTACGTCTATATATTTTTAAAATGGTTATCTATCTTATAGTGATATAAAGATGACGAGATAAATATATTCTGGTTCAAAATAGGTAAGTATGTAAGAAACCATTATAATTTTAACAGCTGTTTTCAAATAGGTAAGTAACGTTTTCTAAGCACAAATAAGCTACCCACCTATTTGTGTCTTCAATTGTAACAAATTAACTTGATCCTTCCATTTATATTCTGCAATAAAACGTAGTTTACCAGTTTGGGGTCATCAATATACGCCACAAGTAGGAGTAGGTACCTATCAGTAGTCCTATGCCTATAGTTAGGCATAGTAACTTGGACCGATCATAGAATCGAGAGTGTCCTTCCTACGTCTAGCTATTTTAATGAGTAGTCTGCCACTTTTCCACCAACACCATGTCTAATTAAAGAGTCAACCACGTTTCCACTTAAGCAACCAAACGATACTTTTCCAATACAATGTCACCTCTCACAAACACAATTAAAATGTACCACGGGCTTACACATGAGCACCGCACATCCATACCGCATTCAGGCCCACCTCACGTATTAATGCTAGTATATAAACCAAGCCCTGAACTTCCCTGGCATACATTGTGACCGTTTATCGGACGGCAGTCAGTCGCATCTGCCGTCAAACAAAAATTTTGAAATCAGTGGTGGAAAAACAACAGTGCAACATGATCAAGTTACTAGTGATTGTTTCAATCGCAGCGTATGCAAGTGCACAGTCGTATCCTGCGACGAAGCTGGTGAAGAACATTTACAACGAATGCCTATCGCAGTATTCGGTGGAGTGTGTGAAGCCTAGAACCCTGGAATGGATTTCCCTCGTGGCTAACGATGACGAGATCAAAATCACCAGCGATCTGTCGATCGTGAAGCAAGCGGAGCTGGAAGATGATGCGACTGTCGACCCGAGAATGGCCAAGGAGCCGACCTACGAAATCTTCGACAAAGTGGACCGTTTTCTCCAGACTCATTCGTTGAGGGTGAAAGTCCCGGAGGAGATTGCCAGCAGTGCTGCCTCTGAATATGTGCCCCGATCGCTGCTCACCGACCTTCCCTCTGAGCTGGATATGCCTTTGGATGGCGAAGAGGAGGTTGAGACTTTCGAGGGCAGAAGGAAGAAGATTAAGCTGCCCAAGCCTTTGAGAATCAAGAGCAGTGCGTATCTACCACAACTTCAGTTCAATCATTAAAAACTTCCCTCAACCCAATGGACGCTGATATTCTTTTGTTTTCAGAACACGGCTTCATCAAGAAGGTGCTTCTTCCGTTCCTTCTCGGTCTGAAATTCAAGGCATCTGTACTGGTACCTCTGGCTCTCGCGCTCATCGCTCTAAAGACCTGGAAGGCCCTGACACTTGGTCTCATTTCACTCGTTCTGTCTGGTACGTATAAAGTTAATGCTTTAAATTCAGCCAGAAAATAATATCTTTATAGTGATCTAGAGAGTATACTCTATAGAGTATACCTACTCTATAAAGTCCTAAAATATTTTATCGATGACAAACTTTGGTCATGTTTGTAAAACTGATCTTAAAGAAATTATCTAAATTGGTAACATTATTCCGATTGGTTGGCAATCTTTACACCAATAGGC
>DWBH01001123.1:0-10222 GCA_018230765.1 Ernsta delagoae
GTTGAGGCCGTACACGTGCCGCGCGTCCCGCCATTGGTGGAAGGTGGCCGTCGCCTGGTTGTACTTGAGGCCGCGGACTATGCCGCAGTTTATCACCACCTGGAAACATGGAAGCCGGTTCATGCTTAGAGGAGTTTGTTAAACGATTCTCTAAACTATAATCTTGATCAACAACATTAAAGAGCTACATCAGAATATGATGAGTTGCTTTCACGTTTCTTTTTCGTTTATTTTGCCGCTTTGGTATCCCCTCTAAAATATTTTTGGTTCAAATACTGCCATGGATCATCACGTTAACCAAGTGTGAATGTAAAAGAATCATCACGATTACCAAGTTGTTGGACGAAATAGAGCTTTTAGTAAAGGCATCAGCTAGCTTCGTGATCGTTGACGCGTTCTACCTTGGTCTACTTTAACAACCTATCCAACACCTCCAATACCAATATAATTGGATTAAAGTAAAGCCTTTGAATCACTGACTGATTAAAGAGTTTGAGAAATACCTAGAGCTAAGTTATTAGAGAAGATGAACTGACCTCGTGATCGTTGAGCTTCCTGCCGACCACGCGAAAGGTGTTGTGCTGCGTGTGGTGGTAGATGTGGACCTTGGAGAGCCCGGAGCTGGTGCCGGACGGGATCCATCGCTTCTGCCCGTCGTCGTACACCATCACCGACGCTCGGGCGCTGCTTATCGACTGTTCGCTGTCAACAAACAAGTATACCTTTGAATTGAGCACTTTTTATGGTAATTCGTGATGCTATGACTTTTCGCTGGGAAACAAACAAAACTTTTATAGACCAAATGTGAATTTAAGCGACACGTCGGCCTACGTGCGACATACTTTCAGATTGTAAAATAGGCGGAAAGCATTTTTGGCCATTTAATACTGCCTTCTAGATTGCTATTAAAATGATGAAGTAACCTACTGTAGTACCTATATTTTAATTTGTTCATCGCTTGGAAGAGGTCAAAGTCTTATATAACCGTATTGTAACCACTTCGTGACCTTTGCTATCTTAACACGTGCCCAAGTAACCTTTGTGTAAACTGTCTTCGAATCTCTTGCGAGCAAATGGGCATTGCACAGTGGCGCCAACACTTCGACATCGATATGGTATTTATTTAATTATGGACGTACTTGCAGTTAGCCAATATCATGTGCGGTTTGTGCTTGAGTGATTGTAATGTCAAACTTTTATGTAACTTTGGCTTTTGTAGCAATATTGTTATAATTATAACTATTTCTTAATACTTCAGTTAAGCCCTTCGTAGAAATTGCCAGCTTAATATAGCTTTGTGTGTAACAATTTTATTACAACACACTGTTATTACCTATTGTAAATGATTCCTGCCTAAGGCCTAAGGCATTTATTTTCCGAATTTGTTATTTGTAACCTCTAAAAGGTGGCATTATTGAAATATTACGTACCCTAGATGTAAAATATCACTATTAAAAGCCACTATCTATTATTTATTAATAGGTAGGTATTAAGTAAATATAAATTCAAACAAATCCCCATTTAATACAAAACCCGATACCTACCGGGTAGGTAATTAGAATCCTAAAAAGTTTGTAAGTGCGGATGGATGTTTTTTACTCTTTCTTTCATGTAAAAATAACTGTATGGATTTTCGTAACACTTTACAATAATATAGCTTTATACATCAGAGTAATACATAGGCAACAATTTATAAAGCTATTGTGTGAATTGTATTCTGCGCAGACGAGGTCGCGCGCGAGCACCAGGTAGTACTATGTGTTCTATCCAATACAGCATCAGCTAAACTAAAACACCCTTCAAGAAATCAAGGTGATCGCAATCGCCATCACAACTACGAACTCAATAAGGATACTTACTGTCTCATCAGTTTAATTAGTGAGCAATTGATCTGCTGACCAAATCGGTCAATTGAATTGACGTCGTTTATTATAACTTCGATGGCTTTCTGATGTAAGAACCTATTATCTGACATAGTCGATTCAAACTTCACGAAACACGAACGAACGAAAAAGTTTCAATCTAACTAGGTATATTTATTTTCAAGTCAGCATTCAATGATTTCAATTAACTTTTTAACTTCTCAAGATATATACTCAAGTGCGAAAATAACTATCCAAACGCGCACTCAAAATGGTCTTAAGATGGTTTTCAATCATAAGTTCAATTTATTTGTACGGGCCTTATTGCGTATAGAGACTATGAAGTCGTCACCATATGGACGCGGTCACTAATCACTACAATACGATAATGGTAATGTCAGGCATTTTGTGGTTCTGCTTGTGGCCCGTGGCGCCGACCCTTACCAAATTGACCAAAAATTCTCCCTTATCCACGTTCGATGTCGCGCAATAAAACCTAATTACACGCTTTGAGCCGATCAGTTATGCAACAGCCGCCGGCGAGAGCGGACGTGGGCCGCGATTGCCTCAGAAGGCCATGCGACACGTTTTATTGCTTTGGTTGAACAGATTGAATGAATAATTTTATGTGGGCTGAATGAAATATTTACATTTAAGGATTAATGTCACATAAAAATATCCAGGCACAAAAACAATCCACATCACGAGATATTACTTAACGATTTGAATAAAATAACATTATGCCCCCAGATAAGGAAAAATCATTGTTGTGACCCATCTACAAATAAATTTATTTTTGTGTTAAGAGGCTGCGAAAAAACATTTTCTTAATATGGGAATTTTAAAGTCTGATTCCATTAACAGTTTAGTTTTTAAAAGTGAAATACTAGTAAGTTACATTGGTTGACAAGGCTACCTGTATTTCTTAGAACAAGGTGAAGCTTACCTATCTATCCCTTTGACTCTTAATAACCCTAACTAAATCCTCTTAACAATAAAATAAACCCTACAGTTGAATAGATAACTTTGTTTTATTACAGCCATTGGAGGTATAGCAATCGAACAATTAAAAAAATAACAGTGAAAACTAAGCTCTTTATTTTGAAAACTGTATAATATGTATGTTTATATATATACAAACTGTCCAGAGATCTATCTTTTTAAAGACTAATAGAAATATTCTTAAATAGAAAAATTTATCTATAGGTTACGAATTGAATATAATATAATAAACATTTCTTTTAGTCGTTGACATTAATATTTTTTTACCGAACCAGTAATAAAACTTACAGATTTTTAAATCCATACGAGATATTCTGTTAGTGAGAAGGAAAAATGTAAAACGATCGATAACTCCAAGTCAAATCAGTCAGATTTATCTAAAAACGCCTGATAAGCTTAGATACGAGATTGAAGTACAAGTAACACGGATTCGTACACTTAAGAAGGGCATCAAAAAACTAACATATTTTTAAATAAATAAATTTCACGATGACAGCAACATTATGAATAGTTATAAAATGTAACTGCAAAAGCGTGGTATTTTTTAATAACGATAACATGTTTTGTACAGTTCACAGTAACATATTTGCAAGTTTCTTTACTGCTTATAAGATAACTCATTCCCTAGCGTTGGGGGTTAACTATGTTGAATGAATAACAATAGGGATCAATTTAAATAAAATTTCGGTAAAAATATACCTGGAACAACCTACTGACTACTGACAAAATGTAAGACGAAATGTGTACTACACTTGGATTTAAAAACGATTTCTTGGGTGTAAACTCAAGAGGAGTTCGAATCAGTTAGTGTCTGGCGATGTTAATCCAAATACCAAAATAACTACCTCATACGTACGTATAAGTTATATACAAAATAGAAAACAATAACAACCACAAGGTAGGTACACTTACGAATGGAAAACAATAGTTCAACTTACTGTGACCAATACTCCTGCCAATCCTTATCCTTTGTAGACCCATAGCCTCTTGGCAGGGTTGCTGTCTTCGCTCTGCCATTCAATGACGCAGAGGACCCTCTATCGGGCAGACTCAATACCGAATGCCTCTGCACCGGCTCCGATCTGAACGATTGGAACGAAATCTGCGATCCCATTTCATCTGACTTCAAACTGGACTGTGATCCTAACTTGTGACCATTTTGCACTAGATTTGTCTGTCCACGTTCTTCATGACTATAGTCTCCGTTTAGGGACTGACTCCCGGAATACGTCTCGCTGTGTATTCGATTCAATGGCGGCCGAGGCAGCGGGCGTCGGTACGCCAAGCTTTCCGATTTCATCAAATTCTTTCTCACCATTTTCGGTGATTCCTGCACATTGACCAACGACGGCATCCTGGCTTCCTTCTCCAAGTCGATCTCATGTTCCAACTGCGTCTGCACGTGTGCCAACATCTCCTCCAAATCGCCCAAATCTGGATCAATGTTCATTTTGACTCGACGCATTGTTGCAACGTTGGACACTTTTCACTGCACACAGAACAATAGCACCGGGTCTTTCACATAATCTATTGATGGAAACAATAGCACGCGAAACAATGGAACACTACTTCTCGTGAACAAACGACGATCGCAGAACGTGCGCACGCGCCGGCGTCCGACGCACGAATGACACGGTTCGATTAGCGTTCCTTGACAGAGCGAGCGCCAACCACGACGCATCGGCCGTTATCACTTGACATCCGATAGCTGATAACCACGAAAAAAAACTATATTTCACCTAATTATTGACGCCAATTCAATTTAATCTTTAATAGAAATAAAATAAGGTGTTTTTCTAGGAACGGTTTGTCAAAAGCTTCAGACAGGACAATGAACGAGCTCACGAAGGTCTCACACAAAACACTTTCTGATGCTCTCGTAAGCTTCAATATCGTGTAATAGAGTCGTATTTGGCCTTTTGTAACTATACCGTATTCCTCCTTACAAGTGGCTTGTGTGCTTGAGTAGGAAAGCAGTTATTTCCTTCATTAAGAGAGCAAATTATGGACATGTGCGCGCGTATTGCAAACTGTCACTTAAGTCAATACTAGAAGATAATGTTACCATTGGACAGTTATGTCGCTACCACAAGCTTAGGATTATCTACATTCTAGACTCTATGTATGAACATAAGAACCGTATCCGTACAAAATGGAACCTTAAGGATTCGATAAGTTTTGAATTTAACTGCACTAATTCTCATAGTGGGTTTTACCTACTAGTGTGTTTATAATAACGCAGACTGCATCAGTAACGGTATAAGAACATTTATATTATTTCTAATGATTCCAACCTTTCCAGGTGGACTGATGAGCTGAGGAAGACAGCGGTGAACCGTTGGGTTCACAGGGCACAGGACCGGACGGAGTGGCGCCATCTAAGGGACGTCCTTGTCCAGCAGTGGACGACGAAAGGTTGATGAATGCATGTTGCCACGCTAGTAACGCTTAAATATAGGTATACTCTACTAAATGTAGATAGTCTGCATTATTTATTGTAAACCAATCCGCCATTCAATAAGGGAACTGCTCGCATCAAATATGGCTGACCATGACTACCAAAACACTATCCCCGACGCATTTGACACGACGCCAAAAAAAGAAGTTTTGCATACAATTAAAAACACTTGTCCCCGATGCATATTTTTGCATGGTCAACATATGCGTACGACACACTACAGTACTGTAGAACAGTATGGCAGGACAAGTTATTTGTCAATTTTTTGTTACAGTCTGTGACAAGTGAGACTTTATTTTCAACTTTATGTTTCAAAGACAGGAACAATTTGGTACATAACTATTGTCTAGTAACAGATACAAATATGCCACTATTATTATCGAATTGTAGGTACAAACAATAACTAATAGAAAAGTATATTATCAAGTTTTATTGAATATAATCCATAGAGAAAAATGTCGACATTTGGTTTACGTAACTACACAAATAGTCAAATTAAATAATGAGAAGCTTACAGAAAGTGTGGAAATAGGCCTTTAGAAGGGAAGAAAAAATCTATTACAAGTTCCCTTTCGATATGGATAATTTTACTATACAAAGAATTATTTTAAACAAGAACAATTTTGACATCTGACAGTTGAAGTTAACTTAGGTCTAATAGCAATAAAGAAAACATAAAATAAACGCGTATTAAACACAATAATTAAAGTGTAGACAATCAATGAAGAGAATAATTTTACTGGCCATTTAACCAATCCACCAGCCGCTGGCCAGCCGATTCGCAGAAAAATTAAAAAGCGACGCACAAATAACACAAACTACAATAGAGCACTTGACATATGAAACGGGACAATAAAACAAATCTATGCCAATTAACAATTAGGGGCACGCAACAATTAGATAAGGCGCCATTTCGCATTGCGAGTAGATCTCTACGCTGACTGACCATTATGATGTCATGGTTGCACTCACATCTGCGTTTAGAGATTTGAACGATTACATTATTCACTAGCTTATGCCCGCGACTTCATTCGCCAAAAACACTGGAGAAGTTGTGAAGTTCAATACCTACGAAATCCAATCGAAATAAAACAAAGAACACATTAGTGAGAACCGCATTCAAATCGGTCAAGTTGTTTCTGAGATTAGCACGTAACAAACATACAAACAAAAATTTTTTAAAATCATAGATTTGCATGTACAGACTCAGCTCAGTTACGGATTAATTTATAAGATATACTACTTCTCAATAATGGGACCACCCGTATAGTGCCACCACTTACTTATCTCACAGTTACCGATTTTAAGGAGGTGAATTATTAAATAATGTTATTATATCAGAACTATCAGGCGTATCTATTGTTACTAAATAAGGTTATAACTACTTCTGAAGTTTATGCTTATCATAATTACACGAGGGCTTAACTAACTTAGGACCTTAGAAGTAAGCTCGTTATAAAATGATATTTAGTTTATTATACACACTAATTATACTTACGTCATATTTTCAACTAATTATTATTAAGTAAGTAATCATTTTAAAGTTTAATCTGTTACACCCGTCTTTAAATTATGATTAAAATCAGAAGTTAACAAATCCGAACGTCAAATACTAAAGTTTGTTTCCGACGCACCATGAGAGATAGCCATAAGACGAGATGTATAAGGGAAATGGAAAGAAAAAAACAACAGACGAAATGTAACCAATAAATCTACAATCCAAAGAAGTCAGATGAGAAATCGGTCCACCAGGTCATTGGTAGAAAGTAGCGGCTACGGAACAAACAAAAAGACAAATGGAAGTGTTTCTTATGTTTAAAGTAATCGTGTTAACACACTTAATAAATTGGTCGACAGAAACAATTATTGACTAAAATACATGGTACAGCGTGATGGACTACGCTCCAGGGCTTCCTCGGTTGTGGGGAGTGACCCGAGCCCAGCAGTAGGACATAAAAAGGGTTGCGGTCACATACATGCACGAACAAGTACCTACAGAAAAATGCTTGGAAACTTCTCATTTTCCATAATTTTGTGTCAGCATTGAACTGTTTTGTCCTGTCAAAACGCAACACAAAAATCTTCAAATGGTACCTAATCGATGCATGTTATGCCTATAGCCGACGCGTGCCAACTGCCATTGTTACAGCTGTAAGACACTTCTCCACTTGTCTTTCTTCCGTGGTAGGAGCAAAACTAGCAATTCTTTCACACAGTCGAGCCAGGTTTTTGTTCAGTATAATTATATTAGCAGGCCACCTACAGTAATACTGCCATAGTCTCAATCTAGGTGGGACTGGAGTTATTAATCAACAATAGTTATTTGGTGAATAGAGGTAATAGCCCCAGTGGATAAGTGGTAAGTCAACCTCTTATTTGAGAGGAGATCAAATAACTGTGGCACCAACTTTTTGGAACTCCGAATCACAAATTCTAAGGTTTTGAGATAAAAGCACGAAAGTCCCACTGCATCCCCAGTGTGTACGAGCCCTGAGCAAGATAAGATTTCTCGGAAATAAACACCATTCCGATAATCGACTTATTGGAATCATTGAGTGAGTAATAAAAACGTGAACAAGTGATTCATTCATCAAATTTCTTATATCCAGCATGTTAAGGGGACTATACATTAGTTAATGCGTTGATTTTATATTTTATATTATGCGAGTTAATTATGCGAATCGATAACAGTGAAAGGTAAATCGATTAACGATTACTTTAAAGAGTTACCTTACCTGAAACGCTTATCTTTGTAACATTTGTAACAGTTTTCAGCAACAGTCTCTAAATGAAGTGACACCTAACCTGCCACTGAAAAGTAATTCTCAGTTTTTTTTTTTCAATAATAATAAGGCCGGTAGTAACTACAACGGATAGTGCATACAGTGGCTTAATGTGTGTTTTGTTTTGTTGCAATTTTCCTAGTACCCATTTATCACAGACATAAGTCGTCGTAATAACACATACACGTAGATAAGATTATCGTAATATAAATTGTGGAATGAATGATACATAGCGGTGCAACAAGTTCGCTTTAAACAACAACTCATGCATACTTTTGATAAAACATCAACACATTTAAAAAACACAATGATGCTTAGTAAAAGTTATAAAAAACTATAGTAAAGTAAATTTTGTAATAGTTAGGTACTATTTCTAATACCAACAAACTTAGAACTTTACGTAGTTCTACTCATATCAACCCTCAAGATTGCCTGCCCAGCCTGCCCTGTACAGCCCACAGGTTGACTTAAGTCTTCCTATAACACAAACACAATACATATAAGTATTCAGAGGATAAGGAGTGATGGATGCTGGGTGATTTGTACTAGTTGCAAACTATCAATCGACTCCCGTCCTTACCGCGTGAACCGCCAAAACCAAACGCCATACAAGTATCTCCTACAAGTGTCACTAGAATTTTCGATCCCATATCAATCTACGTAAGTTACGTTCAGACGATCAGATAAGATAATCACAGACATTCACAAGAAATGCAATTTCACCAGAAAAAGCCTTTTCGCTTCCATACAATTCCGCGTTTTTTCCTCCAATTTACTCCACGTCTGATGAGATCGAGTACAGTATGTATGTAGTTAACACGAAAGACTCTGCAATCGAGTAGAGTAGTAAATATGAAAAACTCGCACCAAGGGCTCTGTCCTTAACGCAGTAGGTAGGTAGATAGATACTGTAGCGCTTATCGCAATTGCGACAGCAAACCCTTCCGCCGCACTCCCGTTACGATAACAGTACGCTTGAACGATGACCGTCACCGTCCATCGTTCGTACTTACTTCCTATTCACTGCGCTTTGATACATACTATTTCTATTGAATAAGGTGAAAAAATGCTGGTGACCACCTATTTTGCGAAGATGATGCCGTTCGAAGGATTGAGAACCGATGGGAAAGCAAGTCCTCGAATGGTAAAAGTAGTATCGACCTCTGACCAAGTGGATAGATGAGGTGAGGAAGATAGCAGGAAACTTTTAGACTCAGAGTGCACCGGTCGGAGTGGTACCATTCAATGCAGGCCTTTGTTCAGCAGTGGACGACGAAAGGCTGATGGATGGATGATTGTACCAAACCTGTACAAATGCGCATTGTAGAAGCGTGGTGGTGTTTGCTCCAGGCGTTGACCGATTGTTTAGAGAGACCCACGCCCAGCGGTGGAACAATATTAAAACTACTTGCAATAGATAGAATAGTATAATAAAACTTGAAAAAAGTAAATTTAAAACGTAAAATTACAACATTTGCTAATTATATCATAATAAATACAATAACACTATAGGCAGTATATGCACCTTTTGTAAACATGAGTAGAATGCGCAAAACATTAGACCACACAAGTGGCATAACATGTGACATATTAAACGCCATTGTTGTACCATATTAGGGTGTGGCGTGTGGACGGATGGACTCTGGATAGGGTTGCCAGGTCTAAAAATAAAAATTAACAGTCGTATATACCAGTCAATTTAGCAAGATTAGGGTATTTCTCTACCCCACCCTTGAAACCATCAATCCTGGGACTTTAAAAGACACTGGCCTTAGCACCTTTTGTAAAGAAAAATTAAGACTTACTCCCTAAATATCTTGCCTTATACATAAAATATCTGGCCTTTAAAAGTTAAAAGCTAAAATACTGACACATCACGAAGTTCCGGTACTGTAATCCGACTTTCCCAAGCCCACAATCCATCCACTTTCAGGGCCGAGCCGCCCCTGTGTGCGAAGTGTGCGGCGCACACAGGCGCCAGGGCTATAGGGGCGCCGGCGCCGCCACCAAAATTATTTTTTTACATAATACAAAAACATATTTATTACTCTTTGGTAGTAATTTTTGTATATCTACAATAGGCGCAACATATGAATAACAAAACATATTTAAAACCT
>DWBH01001124.1:0-10222 GCA_018230765.1 Ernsta delagoae
CTATAAGTAGGTATATGTACATATACTGTGTCATTTTAAATTTAATCAAATATACTCGTGGGTGCTTCTTTCTACCTACTCAACGTGTATTGAAGGCAACAATCGGCTATAAAACACAGCTGGTAGGTCGTAAGAGGCGATATGCGGGAAGTCGAGGCGTCGAGGCGACAGCCTCTGTCACCGCTACTGTTTACCCTCGGAAAGTAAATGTCAATAAACTACAAGAGCGCCCTCTAGGGGAAAAATGTCCACGCGTAGAGCCTCATTGTGTGCCAGTGGAGAGGGGGAATAATGTAAAATACGTGTAAACTAAACATCCACTCAAGGTACTGTGACGCTGCTCAAAATATTTGAAGAAGGTTTCAGCAAAATAGGGATGGTATACTATGTTGTTTCAATTTTTTTCTACGTTTAGTTAGGTACGTAACATAACGGAATAGTCTGTTTTATTTAATCCTGTTTTACTACAACACTGTGAGATGGTATGGATTAAAGTAGGTAGAATATATCTCATAGGTATTGGGTAAATAAATGATATGTAGGTACATACTCATTATTATGTCATGTTACTATATATAGGTATTCATAATTATAATATTAAACTTTGCTTTTTTAAAAATTGCTGTGCTGTGTATTTCTGTTCGAAATACAATTATTGAACTTAAAGTTGATATTGACAGTCAGTGTGTGGAGTAGATATTCCTAGGGAAGTAGGAACTATAATAATAATTATTAATACTATAAATACCCATCTATAAAATTAAATACTTATTGAAAAGTCTTTGAAAAGAAAACAAAACGCAACATTGGCAAAGAGAAAATAAACAAAGGAAATATCTTAACGAAAATGTCGCGAAAACGAGATAGGTATTCTAAAATCACGCACAAAAGCAATTAAAACAAAGGAATTTAATTATTTCTTTACATAGCGTGTGCGTAAACACAAGCGCGGTGTCGAATCAAATTTAAACAAATTACCCAGCAAATGCGGTTGGATCTTTTCGACCCTAAACCCACATTTGTTACCGTTTCGAGCAGTTAGTACTTACTAGTAGGGCTTTGAAACATTTTTTCGTGAATAAATAAAATATTGTGTTTTTATAGGCATTGTTTAAAAATACATTTTCAATTTTTAGCAGCTTAGCAGAACTGTAGGTACCTAGAAGATAAATTGACTCTGTAACAATGTTCACAAACAATTTTATTTAACCTTTTATAAGCAAAGCTTAGCTAAATGGATTGTATCTATTTAGCTATATGCTTACTTAAACGACTGGGTACTTCTACGATTACAAAATACGCACAAATCAAAAATTTACTGAGCCACTCACTACTAAGCAGAGAATTTATCTGAAAACTATCTAAAATGAAGTTTATAATAATATTTTGTCATCATTATCAAAGCCTGAATAGGGACACCCTCGAAATGATAGAAGCGAGCGTGACCAACCGCGACGTAGGTACCTAAAGTACCTAAACCCTCTCGTTCAGGGGAGAATAAATCGAAAGTTATAGTACGTGACTCAGGCCTTTAAATTCAGGGCGTATAATTTATCCTCTGTTTTCGCATACAATGTCCGGGTTATGTCTTTATTATATAAAGCATAAATGGAATTTTCTTTCATAAAAAACTGGGAAAAATTGTTATCCGACGAAGGCACTTATTTAATGCAACATTGATAATGAAACCATAAATATGTTCAAATGTATGAGTGCTAATGCTAACCTCAGAATTGAATGTTTATTTCAAAGTCCTAATAATTAATTCGTAATAATATTACTTAGCACAAACATCGATCCAGTCAACAACATCCTTTGTAGAAATATATTTTTGCAGTCTGTCTTTTGGATTTCAGCTTTTTTTCATTTAAAATAAAGATGATAGTTGTTTAACCGGATACTGGATACCGGATTTCCGGACAAACTCTAAGCGGGATATCCGGCTGAACGGTACCAATTTGCAACGGACATGATTAGGCAGGAAGCTATTTACTATTATCTGATTATTGACAATACAAAACTAATTTTAAAACTCATTTTTTATAAAAAATAATATTTCGAACTTTCATGGACGAAATTCACAGTTTCATCTCCCAAATTCTATTCACCTAACCCACATTTGACCTGGATATATAAAAAATATAAGCATTTATTGGGACTGTTACTAGAACCATTTACCGTTATAGCTGAGATAAAAACGGGCTACAAGCTACAAAAAAAACTGTACTGTATCGTCAGAAATTGACTAAAATGAACATTCTCCCCATTTAAACAAACATGAATTGTTTCTAACCTATAAACGATTAGAACTAGGCTAATGTCACTTAGCAACATAAATTTCAAACTCGATTATCTTATTTACCAATTAAAGTCTTGTTATAGTACAAAGGAAGGTCTTACCAAAAGGAAATTCTAATTAATTTGCAATTAAGTAAATTGTATTATTTAGATCCTTAACAGCCCAAACGCATTTAAAGGGTTTACGAATAGCCTCTTAACATTGCTTCTAACAGATACAAAACGTAAAGCATTTGAAATACAATTAGCTAATGACTAATTACAAAGTTTGAGTAAGTAATTTGTCTTGTAAGTAAGGACGCTAATTTTGACATTTACAGACGGCATGTGTTGAAGCCATTTGTAACACAAGCAATAGGTATTTAATTTCAGTCTTAACAAAGACGGCCGTGACAAGTAAGTTTTTCGTTACAAGTCTGTACATAATTATTATACATTATTGCTAAATTAGACAGCCTTTTCAAATCTTAAAATGTTGCGTCAGTAGATAGATACATACCTAGATAACTGAATTTACTCTACTTTCATCACATTATTATTATTATAATCGTTCCGTGACCTTCTGTTAAATTTTATTTTATACTATGAGGTAGGTATATCTCATCTAATTATTGTGACGTCACATAAATAAAGATAAACGGCTAATTCATGAGGAGGGAAGTGTTAACTGTGGGCCGCAATTTATGGTCACATTAGGTATTCATGTTAAATGTACTAAAAGGACATAAAGTGCCTCAACATTAAGAGACACGTTAAGAAAGAAAATTAAATAACTATTGCCCGTAACAGTCTGGTACGAAAAGTTATTGTACGAAAGCGTATTGGAATGGCATTGGAGAAATTAATTGTTTTCCAGTTTGTCTTGGAACTTTGGAACGGTTGCATCTTACCTACGTAAGTTATAAAATTGTGGTCGTACCCTGGAGGTCAGTGGCAGAGACTAAGACTGCTACGACAGATCTATTTTTATGGTGGTTAAATTACTATTTAACAAGACACTATTTTATCCATAGAATTTATATTAAGTAACATTCATTATTTAATTATTATCTTCGAAATGTTAACGACATAAAATTTTTGTTACATTTGGTAGATACCTACTTATTATATTCGTCAAGGTATGAGAAGAAGTACAATTACCTACACAAAACACAAAGTGATATTTAAACGATACTTTTCAAGTCCCATAGCATACCTTCTTTATATTATTGTCATTATTTTTTTTCTTCTTTTCTTTTTTTTTTTGTTGTGTTAGCCATAGTGCCTACAAAGGTAAGTTTGTGTCAAATAAAACAGAGTGTTTTTGTGGATTTTGAGAACAGAATAACTGATTTGTATAGTATTTGGATAGAGGAGCACGCATGTAAATCTCATCCCACTATAAAACCTCACGTTTTCTATTTCGGCTTTAATCCTCTTGTTGTGTAGCTCTTGTATATTGCGTTGTTCGTTTGATCTTATGTGTATCGTGGTAGCTAGCTATATTATTTCTTTTAGAGCGGTATATCTAAAAAGTGAAAGGAATCTAATATGTTTACTCTGTAAGTTGTTCGATCGTCCAATTATTTGCTTTACTATTTTTTCTAAGAAATGTTTGGATGTAAAAGAGCTTGAAGATTGAACCACAATTAATTATTATTATAATATTAACAACAATAAAGTCAGATTTATTTTTTGTTGGATTAGGTTTATTTATGACAAATGGTTTTATGACAAATTTTAATTACAAACGAATTCTACGACTAAGCTATTTCAAATTAAATAATAAACAGAGTTACTTAACTCAAATGTTTAATATTATTATTACATTAAAAACAATATTGCGGAGCGTCAAAACTCCACAAATCTTTAACATAACTCTCTGAGACCGGATACCATAAGTGGGAAACGAAAAATGCTGCATTGCTAAATAAAGTTTTTCATTTGTACAGCTATAAGAACCTATACGTTAGTAATAGGTTTTAAATGTCGTTGTAAAGTGGTTCAGTCTATAATTTACTGAACATTGGGAACTAACCGAATAAAAGTTATAGCCACAGATTTAATCTGAAGCAAAAAGTCCAGTTATCAGGACTTGATAGCCGTTCCGAGCGTTTTATATTTCTCACCCGCGTCAGGTGTGTCTGACTATGATTTATATTGCACCTCAACCTGAACGATTCAGTGAAATCCGCGAAATTGTTTTATATCCTCTAGCTCCTAAATACACTTTTGTCTTTCATAACTTTTGTAGTTACAAAACTAGGGTAGGTAGATTATTGGTACAAGAATATTCAAAAATTAAGTAGGTATCTATATGTACGTTATACTTATAATATCTAATACCTACATTATAAGCCCTGAATACGCCTGAAGAACCATCAGCGCGGAAGGTAGACAGGGATTAGTCTGAGCCTAACAGCACACGTGCAACAGGAGTTTGAAGCGTGTTTGCATATGAAACTTTGGTACATGGTCCAGGATTGATTTTAGATCCCACCTCGAACCAAACAGTAAAGGATTTTACGTCATAACCCATTTTACTTGCACGGTGCATATAAACCACTTAAGTTATTTTTAAAGTTATGCTAAAATACATAAATATTTCCAAAATTAGTTTCAATATTTGATCGTTAAGTTGATGCGTTTTTCAATTAATAGAGACTTATAAATTCAAGAAATATTCTACTAAGTACCTATTATTAAAATGCGTTACATATACTAATTTTATCTATAGGTACTTACTGCATTATAAGCTGCCTATGATCCTATCTCCCATTTTGGATCAAACTGCACTGCGGTGTTCAATACTTAATTAATAGATAAGGGTACTTATAGGCACGAAATTTTATACATTTTAAGATTCACTAATGTTACAGTAAATATCAATTGTTCTTTAATAAATCTACTATCATTATATCCACTACTAGAATGACATGAATCCCAGTTACGATTTATCCTGAGTACCTAATCTTTGATGTAGAAAACTTGTAAGTTGTAACCTATTTTATAGCCCATTTATAACGTCCCCACGCGATGACATCCACCGTTGAGCGTGTATTATGACGTACTTAGTAAAGCTTGCCATTCACGTGAGTCTCGTTTCCAGTCATAAGGGCTTTCACGCCGCATAAGTCGGAGATCAGAAAACCAAGTGCGCGTTGATCTCGACCAATCGCTTTATGGCTTCCTCTCTGCTCTGCGTCTAGACGCGGGCATATTATACAGTCCGCAATTTTCCGTGCACTACACCGTGCGACACGAGTTCATCCTTTACAACGCTGTGCTTTGGTCGTAACTTGAGTGAACAATTTAAATTTTGTATTTAAAACGTACCTCTTTATTTCGATTTTCTTTTCGAAGTTTGAATAATTGTTAGGTTAAAATTTGTGTATTGATATCAACAAAAGGTCTAATTACTGCCTGGATGTCAATGCGTGCATCGTATGTTTATATTTTTACTAATGTAATTAAAAAAAAGAAAGAAAAAAAGTGGAAAGAGATAGTCTCTGCCT
Organism: Ernsta delagoae; assembly: GCA_018230765.1. NCBI lineage: Eukaryota > Metazoa > Arthropoda > Insecta > Lepidoptera > Hesperiidae > Ernsta > Ernsta delagoae. Next base: position 5,793 of record DWBH01001124.1, read on the forward strand.
ACTCCGTTGGGAACGAGGCGTGACAATATGTATGTATGTAATTAAAATATTAATTTGGTATGATTTTTACGCAGTACCTACTCCAAATATTATTATATTATCACAAATTAATATTTCGTGTTTTTATAGAGTTAAATAGGCTGGTATGGTCAATTGATTTAATTGTTAGTATCTACTTTTCGTGGAATTCTCCATTTTCTTAAAAAAATATGATACAGAAAGAACACTACATGAATCACATCCACATATATAATGCACACATATTATTTAACAATGTGTAAACATTTAATATAAATCCCGTATCAAGAGGTGGAGTTTATTTCAACAAAACATTTATTTCTACAAAAAATATTATTATGCTTGTACCTCGTCTAGACGCGCCTTTATTTATACAACCTGCAATTTGCTTCGTATCCGACTATACATACGCTTTGAAACGCGTCCGCTTGCAATGCTGCTTGGCTTATAATTGTTTGTGAGAACTGTGATCAAAGGACGAAGCTACGTGAATAGTTGAATCTGCGAGTAAGTATACCCGTATTTTTCCAAGTCACTATATGCGCTTAAGAAATGCTAACTAGGTTACCTTTCTAGAGGATTTCAAAAAGAAGGAGGTTCTTTAATTAGATCCGTCTGCGTATTTAGGTGAAGCTCTACATATGCAGGAACTCATATACATTGTAACCTATAGTCTATGAGATTGTAAGTTTGGAACTATGTACATTGAACCAGTTTGTAATTTATACGTTTTTAAAAAAAATAGGTTAAAAACTTATTAATATGTACTATTATGTATTGTGTCTTGTAAGAACGGCTTGGATAAAAGATATTTTACTTAATACTTAATTATCTACTCTTTACTAGTATTTACTCAACGTTTAGCTCCAAAATTTCTTTAACCCTGATAGTAAGCAACTACTTAAATGAACCATAAAATGTCTAGACGCAGCTTTGTGTGTACAACCTGCAATTTACTGCTCGTTGCATGACTCTACGCTCTTAAACTCGTAATTATTTGTGAAATACGTGAACTAAGTAAAATAGGTTCTAGAGACTCTGCTTAGGAAAATTATGTTTTTAGTTACTTATTTTGAAAGATACACAACTCTCAGGTCTCTTAGTTTAGTGTTTAAATCTGTAATATCTTGACTCTACATCTTTTCTCTACAAGTACCTACCACTTAAGTCAAAAAGTGTATAAGGCCGGTGAACTATTTACTACGTAGGTACTATTATTATTCCTGCAAATATAATTAACCAACAAGATAATGTAATTGAAATGAAATGTAGAAAATATTGAATTGAACCTCACACATAGAGACGTATTGGAGTATTTGGATTTATAGCTATTTAACTGGATATCCCCAACATATAAGGATAATGAACATCCCACAAGTAAGACATTTGTTTTAGTCACTGTTTAATGAAACCGTTAATTTAATATCAGCCAGAAAAAGAGAATTACCTACCTGTCCGAAAAAAGATGAAACGTTTTATAAAACAAAGAGCTGTAGCAGCAGAATAAGCTATCTGGGCCAAACTAGGTAGGTATCCACAAACTTCATCTGCCTGATAAGTTTGCAAAATATTTCGCAATTAGGCTGCGCAAAGGATCTCGATGGAGAAAATAAACACGGCTTCAGTGCTGAAAGGACGTTAATTCGTTATCTAATTAGATGGATTGCGAACATCGAGGCCTTTCTCGGCGTAGCAAAAAGACATTAGTAGGTTTAGTAGGTACCTACCCACTGAAGGATCTATCTACCTTAATCTAGTATAATAGGTACAGTTTCATACAACCAACTTCAATAGCGTTTGTTACCTACCACCTTAATAGATACTACATAGCAGATAAATTCTAAGCTAAGCATATCAGAAATGTTTATGTCAATATAAATAGTTGTAACTGCATCGAAAAATTTTTTTTTGTTTTATCAGTATAAGCTTCTATAAAATTTTTAAAAGGAGAGACTCGTGTCCAGCAGAGAGGCGCAGTAATGTATGTTTAATAAGGTAAAAATGTTGGCAAGGTAATAATTTTTTATGTCATTAACAGTTTTTGCTAATAATGTGACAGACTTACGTACGGCTTTAATTTTACTGTGGCGTTGGGCAATGTTTGTGTTATATTAAGTTGCAATTGCAGGCGTCTGTTAACATCTAACTTGCAAACAGCTAATCTGAAAAAAGAAACTAAACTCTTTACACATACGAGTAGGCATGTACAAATCTATGGTGAAATACAATGCGTGTAATCGGCAAGGCTTACTAAAATTAATTATAAATCTAAGTTCATCATTAGGTAACAGCAATTATAAAAATAGAGGATAAAAATAATTAAGTAAGTCGTTTAACAATTACGGCTCGTATTAATTGCAACTTAAGATTGAGAACCACCTTAAGACAATCTTAAGTGTTTTTCATATTATTATTATGTATTTTCACACTCATCGTGCACTCAATCTTTAGTTATGTTTATTAAATACAGGTCTGACAAGCTAAGTGTGGTTAAGAAATAGGTACGTCTGACAAAGATTTCCAAATGATCACTGCCTTTCCTTTAAAAAATCTAGAATGTATCTCACAACATTTTAAAGGTCCCTCCATTTCAGAAATAGGTATTCCATAGTCGCGCACTTACTGGAAAGCGAAAGGAAATCTGTTTACTGCGAAGGCGGAGCATGGGGTAAGAAAGGAAATGATATTCTGAATGGATTATCTACCTAATTTCCCGACCAACACAGATTGTATTTTAGCGCGATTTCGCCACTTTGTTGCGAAAATAAATTAAAAACGCTTAATGTTGTCATCTGATGTAAGAATTACTATTGTAAGAATGGCAACTTATTTAATAATAATTTTAAGTACGCATTGCTAGTGATCTCACAGATCACAATTATCTAGCTACTTCAAACACCTTAGAGACTTAGATGCTTAAATTTCAAATGTTTTTCCTTTATTAAAGATCAATCGTATTGTGTTTTGTGACCACGCTTATTACGCACATATAAGACTAAAGGCGCCCTTCCTGTTTTCTTTTCATTTACGCTTAATAATTCTCTAGAACTTTCTATTGCCTTCATAAAAGTTCCAAGTTTATTTTCTTATTTTAGACCAGTGATAATTCCTTAATCAGCAAAGAAAAAAATTATTGGGTCATTCATCGAACGTGTCAGCCCATTTTATTCATTCGAATTTCACATGAAATCGGAGCCCGTACAGTTAGCAAACACACATTTCAAATATCACGCAGGTACAGTGACATGCGACTAACATTTGTTTTAGACCCTCGAGGGGATTAAGCTGGTATTGTGTTTATTTTTGCCATACAATCCGGCTAGATAATAGTTTTTTGGTTACGCCTGGGGGATGCAACTTTAATGACTTTGTGATATATGTTTTTATCAACTTTAGGCCATACATAGTCCATCACGATTCCAAAGCACAGATTGGTAAACTTTTACGTACCTTCAATTCAATCTCCAAGAGATAGTTATAATAGGAATCATGTTTATGTTATTGTTACTTATATTAAGTGTTACTTCAATTAGGGAAGAATTATGAGATTGTATGTAGGTACAAGGCAAGTAGGTAAGTACATTTTTAAAGGTTCCTATTCTGCTGATTTCTATAAAGATGCAACAAAGTATACATTTCTTCACGAAATCCACACATTATTGCTTCTGTAGAATCTGTAGATTATGCATTCAATATATAAAGGCATAAAATATATGGGTTCGGGTAAAAGACATTATGACAAAGTTGGCGTCTGGGGCGGCGCGAAAACAGGGAAGTTTGGTACTGCATCTGTTCCCAATTTCCGTAAAGTTTGATCCTTAACAATTCAGCCTGTTAACATGTTCCAATGTATAGTCACGTTATGTATTCATAGTCGTAGACGTACTGTCTGACGCTGTCCCTTCAATGTTCAAAGGACACGATCGTAAAAGTTAAAGTTCAAAATTTATTCAGGTAATACTAGCTACCTGCTTAATAGAATAAGTAAGATATAAGTACCTTATTGAATGCGAGTACTTTAATATACCCATTCAAATGCGGCAGTGAAGGAAGTTTGTTTTATTCAATGGTGTCGAGTATTCGAGATTGGTAATGACGTTCATATTTTATTTAATAAATGGATAAAACTCGATATTTTCTGGTCGTAATTAATTTTAATGAACTCGAAAAAAATAATCAATATCGGCAGTAATTATTATGAGAAAGAGAAAAACGAAAATTGTATGATTTTCTTTGAGCTGACAAAATGAGGGCTCTTTTCGTTTATAATTAATACTCATTTGTGGAAATAAAATCTGTGTTAAGTAGGTAAGATCTGCTACTGATAGATCATTGCTTTAAGTACCTACCAACTCTTTATCATACTATTCATACTAATATATAAAATTGGTGGGTTTGTTTGTAATATTGAA
>DWBH01001125.1:0-10221 GCA_018230765.1 Ernsta delagoae
GCTATTTTGTACCTACTTATGTTGCGACTGCAAGTTGTGTTCACATTAAAAGGAATTACTATTCTTAAATTTTTTCTTAATCGTAGATATAAAAAACTACTACTGTATTCATGTAGCAAAAATATAATTGATTAGTTAACTCACCAAACATCTTTTCATTTTCTTCTGCATCTTTAAAGAACTCTGTGTCATGTAGAGTCCCGATCAACAGAGTGAACAACGCACAGAACGTCGCTAGGGGCGCTAGCAGTCTATGGACGCCAATACCAGCGGTCTCAGTGCCGATGCCGCGGGACAGGGCCGACAGCAGCGGCGTGGGAGAACCACCGAACGACGGCTCGTAGCTCAAATTGCTTAGCCAAATCCATAGCGCTCGCAAGAATATCGGCTTGAAAGCTAATGTGTATAGCAGTCTGAAAATAGTGTTATTCATATTATAAAAGCTAAAAGCAAAATTAGACACCAGAACAATATAAGTTTCCCGCTGTACTAAAATTACAAACACATAATATACACAACGTAAACGACAAGAGTGTGGCAAAGGACTTAACGCTTAATACGCGCGGAGGGAGTCGCGGGAATCAGCTAATTATTTTTATCACGGGCTACATACCTGTACTTATGCAACGCGATCTTATGACTGAGCAACAGATTATGACATATCCTTGACATTGAATCAAGAATCTCTTCATTCAAGTCACTCTCAGTCATCTGTGAACACGTCACTAATATACACCTATCAGGTTCATTGAGCATCTCTATACATCTTGTTAGCAACAGTTGCTCTCTGACAGAAGTTGGGTTTGGTTCATGTTCACTGTCGCTGTCATCATCATTGTCTGCTGCTGTCTCCTGACTATACAAGGAGTCCTCATATTCATAGGTGATTTGCTTGTTGCACACATTTACAGTGAGCTTACCTATAATTTCGAGATAGTCTAATATGAAGGGATTATTTGGTAGCCTTATTCTGTGCACATTTTGGAGTTCGTTTGCTAAAAAACCAAATGATATTATTAGTATTAGTGTGATGTAATCAAAGTGGTATCACACTTACAGTACAAACAGCTATAGTTGTTTTTCCTTTTTTTTTCAAGAATAAACAAACCAGTAGCAAGCCTGGGATTTTATCATGAATGAAAAATACGTTAATCCATTTGATTCAGCTAAAAATTCTCCTTTCCAAAAAGAACCTATTCATATTCTTTTACACTCACCAAGTCCAGGCGGCTCTAAAGCAAGAACAGAGTGCAACAACCAGGAGTTATTAACCAGTTTTTCACCAGAGAAGTCATGTCTCCTTAGACACTTAACCAGCTGGACAAAAGGGAAACGTTTGCTAGTGTCTTGTGCCAGTGCTGGAATCAAATACATCTCCACTGGCTCTGGATATGGAGCGCAGAGGAAAGCAGCTGTGAACTCCGTCAGTACTGTGCCCCTGAATAAAAATTCTATTGTTGAAGAGAAATAATGTAATATTATGTAATGAGCAATGTGCTTACATAGATGCTTGATATTGTAGTTAGAGATTGTGTTAAAAGGCAGACATGAGATGATAATCTTTTGTTTTCTAGAGTTATTTGAGATGGCACACATAATTTTCAGTCAATTTTATATCAAAAAACAAACAATACGTAAACTTACTCATACTCAGGCACATTGATGCGAGAAACCAAATTGAGTGGTCTCTGAATAAGATCCAATATTGCTCCAGATAATAGAGTAGGTGGGTTAGGTGATGACCCATATAACGGTGGAGTTCGTTGACATAGGAGTTGACATAAGTCCTTAAAATAGCCTAAAAATTAAATAATAAAACGTAATGTTACTAAAATTCAATACTCACAGACCTGTGGAACTTTGAATGATTTTAACTTTGTCATAAAAGCGTAAATATTTATGTATAAAGGTTGAGAAATGTTATCAGTGCATGAAAATTATTCAATCAACTAATTATTATTTTATTGATATAAAAAAGTCGATTTGAATGCATACCTCTTTTGATTAAATATAAAAATGTCAATGCTATAATATTGACAGCTTCATCATAGTTTGCGGCTCCTTCTGCTGTTGTGAATACCTCTAACATTCTAAGGGGCACTGCCACTGGCACCTTTTATAATAAGAAGAATTAAACTCAATTAATAGAAAATACTCAACTTGAATTTTACTTTAGTCATTATCATGACGATAAAAATAGCAATTTAAGTGAGCAATGTACCAGAAAATAATAACAATGACATCATTAACATTTTATGACATACAATTTTTGTTGTATCAGCATATTTAAAAATATTGTAAGTAGGTATTTAAATATGTACTATTGAAATAGTGTATACCTCTGAATCATTCTTCAAAAGTATTAAGTGTAGTGCTAGCAAGCGTCTAATCTGAATAGAAGAGCCCCGACTTTCAAACACTTTTTTCCACTGTTTTAAAATCAATTGTGATATTGACACCTGCAAAGGTCAATTATTATTAAGAATTATAATTTTTGTTGATAAACAACTAATATACTTTTGTAAAATACAATAAAAATCTTAACACATACCAATCTTAGACAGTCCTTCTTATCGTCATAAAAGAATAAAATTTTGGCAATGAGAGCAGACAATAACTCCTGGTCATCAGGATTAGCTTTTGGAAAAATGTTATCAAACTGTTCTCTTTCGTTCTCTTTGCAATGCTTTCTGGTCAAGTAACTTCGGACACATGCCTGAATCTTTATACAACTCTGTAATTGTTTTCTATGTTCCTGTAAATAAAAAACTCATTAAGTTGTAAGTTGATGGATTAAAGGTCATTTGTTTCATTTGCTCTGTCACATCCTTATTGTAAAATATTTAGGTTTTTTTTTGTTCAAAACCTGACAGCAAAGTTAGGTGTTATTCTTAATAGTCATTAACTATTGGTCCTTATTTCCCTACTAGTTTAGAGTTATTAAAGTTAATACCACGCTTTGTAAGAACAATCAAAAGATTGTTGATGGCATTATGCTGTTTTATTATTTTGTAGACTTTTATTTTATACTATGGACTAAGATCACAATCAAATCGGATCTCTTTAGAATACAGATGGATTGTACTATGAAAGTATTTGCAGACCTTACGATAGGACCTTAGTCAACACCTAATAAAACAAATAATATTGAGACTAAAACTAACCTCTCGTTTTTGTCTCTGCTGTTGTAACTGAAGAATAAGAGCATTTCTATCTGTCTTCGTTGATGCACTAGCTCCAGCTAGATTCTGGGAAGGCTTTCGCCTAAAATCTCCCTCAAATGAATACATCACTAAAAATTTGGTAAACAATAATCAGCTGAAAACCCCAATCAAAAACAGATCGAAAGTCACAGCACAAATTTACCATTCAATTTAAACTCGTATAAAAACTTTGAAATACATTCAATAATCACATGTTCTGCTACCACATTTATGTAGAAACTCCATAAAATAAAACCCAATTTTGATTGTATTGCTCATAAATATTGAAATTTACTTCTAGCTAAAATCTATCTCTCACAGTGATTTGTATTTTTATAAAAAAATACATTATATTTTTTTATATTTTTACGGCTCTGGATTCGAGTCCTTTTGAGCCTAAGTTTTTTCGTAAGTGTTGCCAAATTGAAATATTTATTTTAAGCCAGTTTCCAATGCTCCTATGCTATAAACTTTAGGAAGATAATTAAAAATCTAAATAAGATGATTGATTGAGTTTGACGTAGAATTTTATGTATTCTGTAAATAAAAAAAATCCGTTTTACTTCTTATTGTCAAGGCTGAAAGAACAAAGGTCCGAAGCCGTGAAAATTTTAGGAAAAAAAAATCTTGTCAAATTATCTGCCAGCTGTCACTTTTTCTTAATATTGTCTCTCTTTCGTTCTCTGCAAAGATTCATTAAGCTGTCCCCTTCCCATACATTTGTTGGACCTTTGTGTCATCCAGCAATGAGTCACGTAACTGTCAGAGTCAAATCAATCACAACACGTTAGTATCTCTATATTATTATGGTCTATATGGTCTGTGATCACAACTATTCACAACACATCACATCACAATCATTTATCATCGATGAATTTGAATTTGAAATGATTGATCAAAAAAGTTTTTATCTGATTTGTAATTGTTTGTTTGTATAGTTATATAAATTAAATTACACTTTATTTAGAACAACTTTCAACAAAAAGTAATATTCTGTTTTCGCTGTTATAACAAATCAACAACGAATAATATTAACTTTTTTTAAGTGGACTAAAGTAAACACAAGTATCATGTGAATAACTTTGTGCTCTCCTGGAGATGGAGATTAATCGGACACAACTTAAATAATATTCACCATTACCTTGTTGCTTAATTAATGAAATTTCCATGTTGTACATTAGGTAAACCTACTACACAAACAAACAAGATTTAAGAGGGTGAAATAAAAAGCTGATACAGAATATTTATTTTAATATAGAATGAATTCGATTAAGAATGATATTAATAGCGCTGAACACAAAGAAATAGATTTAATGGAGAAAATTGTTTGTATCTTAATCTTCTGTCCCATTGATAGTTTTAATATGCACAATGAACTCAATAACAATACATATTCTATATTTTTTACAGGCAGCTGTAATGGAACAGCAATCAGAAGCTTTGGTTGTAGTGGCAAAAGCTGCATTAACAAATTCAGGGGCAGTAGTAAAAGTTGCTGAGTCAAAACATATTCAGGTTGTCTTCTATGCTTGTTTTATGCACAATATGTATAGATGTCATGTTCATTTATTAATTGAAATGAATTCTGCTGTGAATGGATATGTTCTATGTTCTTCTAGACCATATATTATCTGCTCTGTAAATGCAAGTGTGATGAATATTCATATTTTTGTAAAGATAAGTAATACCAGTTAAAGTACCCATATTATGCTGATCAACATTTTTTTTTCTTTGCAATAGTAGATAATTATTCAGTAATAAGTCCTTAAGAAATTTGTGACATTAATTAAGGGTTTCTAAAATGATGTGTAACTAATTAAACACATTATTAATTTCAAATTTTCTTCTAACAGGCAATGGCAGTGGAAAACATAGTGGATAATATTGAATATATTGGGGCTTCCTTACATGACATCAGAAATGCAATCACCAATGTTGACAACACATTGAAAAGATATAGCTCAGGGGGTTTCATGTAACAGAGAAAAAGTCAATAGTAAACATATTTGATTGATTTCTTGTCACCAATGCAGTAGATAGGTATTATTATCCAGGTAAAAAAATATTATACTATTGAATGACACCCAACAACCCAACTGAACCATTACCATAAAGATATTTAAATAATAAGGAATTTTGGATTATATTTCATAGTACATTATTATAAGTGATAATGGTATTAATATTCTGTAAGTACCTATTTATTGTTTAATTTGAGAAGTTCAATGTTGAACGTACCTGGTTCTTGATAATATAATTTTTCTTTTGTGCTTCATAAATAGATTAAAAAGTAGGTACTTTAAATCAAACAATGTTTTTCTAACTGAGACAAAAACTGTCAATGGACTGGATTAATCTGTTTTAAGATAATGAATTATTCGTACGTATTCTTTTTCATTGTTTCTATTATTCTGTGATGAAATATTATATATTATACACTATACATTGATAATAGGTACCATTATGTACTACTCTTATCTTTGATAGGTACTGGTATTAGATTATATTAAAGAGACAAAAGCCTTTTGGGTTTAGATAGAATGGAGTGTGACAGGAGTTATAATTACTAATAGGTAATATGGTTGTCCTTGTAATGCAATCTACTATAAGGTTCATTAAGTGTTCAAGTTCTTGTGTTTACTTTGGGCAGGGTGGGAGCTGAAAACACCCCTACTTGGGGTGACTAATTTAATCTTCGTGCGATGAACGATTCAGATAAAGAACTTATTCAATGTGCCTAGCCCAAAGAGAACAGTAAGGATACTTAGGTACCACACGATTTCTTTGAACAATGATCGCGACACATTGTTATCTTATCTCCCTCCATGGTACCTACTGTTGATAAATATTTTTATCAGTTTGTGCAACATTGCTCCATTTCTACGCCAAGGCGTGAATCAGTGCAGTTTTGATCACTAATAATATAAAATCAAACAATAATGCAATATTTTTCAAACAAACCAAACGCACGAAAATGTCGGCGCTAACATATATTTTCGTGTTAGTGTTATCTTCGTTCAGTGCGGCTTCAGATATAATATGTCCAAAACAATGTGACTGTGATTTGGACGATGGATTGAACAGGGCAATATGTTCGGATCAAAACATAGTTAGCGTGGCTGTTGGAGTTCCGAAAGAGGTCCAAGTGTATAGTTTAAGCCATAACGTTATAAGTGAATTAGACAATTATTGCTTTAAGGTAAGGTGTAAGTTGTTAATGTACACATTCCTAGGATATGAACTCTAACAGTGTTATATAAATATAATACCTAATATAAAAGTAGCTACCCAACCCAATCATAATAATATTATCATGAGTCATGACATGTATGCTTGATGTCTTACACCTAATTATGAAGAAATTAAATGTATTAATGACATAAGTGAATTAATTATTAATGTTCGTACGTTTTATTTCTAGGAGCTTGGCTACACTTCATTGCAAGTTTTGACTCTTTCATATAATTTAATCTTCTGGATTGGGTTGCATGCTTTTTCTGGGCTGGAGAAATTAGTTCACTTAGACCTAAGCAACAACAGACTCAGATATATATCATCAGATCTCTTTTTGGACGCACCTGCATTAGAGGTTCTTGATTTATCATCAAACGTTTTTGAAACTCTCAAAAATGAACCATTTATAATGCACAACAAATTAGAGGTAAGATATGATTATTTATTTGAACTTCGCGTATTTTGAGCAATTAATACTTTCAATTTTCTAGGGTAACTTGTTTTTCTTTTATATTCTAGGTGCTCAATCTAAACAACTGTCGTATAAAATCCCTACCGGAAAGATTATTTACAAGACTACCAAACTTGAAAAAATTGGATCTAAGCGAAAATTATATGGTGACTGTAAACATCAACACATTTCGTCCATTGCGAAAATTAGACAGATTAGAAATAAGGAATGACTATCTGCAATGCAGTCCAAACTTTATAGCAATGGAGAATTGGCTCATAACGCAAAAGATTACTTACAAGAAACAATGCCAAAAGAAACTTCAGAAAATGTCTGAAAAGATGATAGCAATCGAAAGTCCACCAAGAAAGGATATTGACATTTCAGAAATATGGAATGTAACTTCAGAAAATGCTACGACACCCATAGATCAACCAAAAAAGCCTCTTTCGCCTTTAGAGAAGCTGGACAAAGACTTCTCAGCTATTCAAGCTTTTGTTATAGGTCTCGAGGTAGGGCTCGCCATCGGTATTGTTGGAACTTACATTTGGCTGAGGAGGTTCTGTCAGTGCAGTCAACTGAGCTGTACGCGGGCTCAGACTAGACGGCACAGACGGAGAGCCCGACGGATTATAGACGGGGATATGCGCACAAACTTGCTTTGGAGTAACGTGATAAATCCCGACCTGGCAACTCCGCCTATATACAGGCGGCAGTTGTCCTTGCCAGACAGAACCCCACCATTTCCCGTGTATGGGTTACCTGGTATCAGCGAAGCATCTCTGCAAGCAGATGCGATCCGCGCTGAAGAGCGTTCGGAAACGCCCCCGCCCCCTTATCATGAATGCCGTATAAGCATACAATAGTATGCGTTATGTTGTTGCGAGTTCCTTTGTAAACTTAGTCATTGTGATATTTTATTTTATACTTTAAAATTTTGTAGGTACTTATTGATAATATAAGTAATAGGAGGATATTATGTTTATTAATATTAATACTAAGCAATTCTTTGATGTCTATTTAAATAAATCCATTTATTTATCAAAATTTTAGTTTAGTTGGCAATCATTCTCAGATACGTAACGAATTCATCCAATTCATTCCAATTTTAAAACAGAGTAAGAAATAACAACCCAATTTATAGGGAATATTATTTAATCACCTTTATAAATACCATTATCACATTTGTTTTTAACTCATCTGTTATATTATGTCATATTAATATTAAAAATTATATTATAATATTCTAAATCAGACTCGTCGAATTTAAATATAAATTCATTATAAAGTAAACAGATAAAATTTAGGTAACTATAAACTTTTGTACATTAAAATAACACAACCTCATGGCAATTGTAGTAGTACATCACACTGGTGATAATCTATGGCATACTAATGGCAAAAGGTACATGTGTAGAAATCTACTAATAAGTTTCTTTAATGTTTCAATATTTTAAACCAAGTTACCCTTACAATTACCTTAGTATTTTAGAATTTTAATAGTATAAGTGGTTCGATTTACTGCATTTACAGTTAAATATTTTGAATAAGAAATAAAGCTTATAACTTAAAAAGGTATAAAAACAATGGTTGCACGTGATTTAAATTTACAATGAACAAAAAATATTATTTTTTTCCTTCTTATACCTAGTAGTAGAGGAATGTACGTATTGTATCAAAAGGTTGCATAAAGATTTAAGTTATACTATGTATTATACAAAAATAATAAACATCTATGAAATGTATAAAATAAGTGAATTTTGGTTCATGAAAAGGAACGTGCGCAAAAATGCGATTCAAAATTTGAGAATATCAGCTCTGAAAAGATAGCGCTGACAAAAGTTTATTGTAAATATTTTCTATAAATAAGTGTAGTCAAAGATTTTTACTAGATAAATGTACAAAATAGATAGGTTTAGATATAATTTGAATACAGTAAGATATCCGTTATAAAAGATTTTATAAAATATTTCATTTCATTTGACATAATTATTGTGACTATTTTTGTACACTATATCAATTTATATTCTCTAGTCTAATAAAAACAATATTTTATAGTATATACAGGCACAGATGGTGTATTTTTTGATTGATAAATTTTATTATTTTATACTTTAATACTGTATACTTATCATGTACGTCGTAACTACGTATGTAGAAAATGCACAAATAAAACAATTCTTACAATATATCATTTCATATACCTATAGATTTTTGTTTATTTTGTTAGGACTTGAGATTCTATTCCTATGAAGAATAATAGTTGTAGTAATGGTTGGTATAAGCTAATATAAAGAAATGCAACACATATTATTCTTGGTAGCTTTGTATGAGTATCTATGTCACTGCACTGCACTGTGTCCAACAAGTAACCTAATTCTCAAAATTTAATAAATATTGTTGATTGTTGTAGAACATTTCCGAGATTACATTTTTTTGCTGCCATATTATAAACAGTATTTATTCATCGTTCTCTAAAGCGAGTTGACTAATATTAACATAGTCTGGATGCTGAGAGAACACATCAACTAGTTTCCCAAAGGTGGGTCGCAAGTCCGGGCTGTACGCCCAGCAGTCTAACATCACTTGGTAGATCTCATCCGGGCAGTCTTCCGGCCGTTCGAGCCGCTTACCACTCTCTACTATTTGTATCGCCTGTAAAAAAATAACCTCTAGTCAAAATTCACCTTTTTTTTCTTTAAGGTTTTAATACTGAATGTTCAAAAAGGAGATGTTAAAGCCCTGCCACTTCATAGTAAAACAAATTAAACAAAACAAACCTCCATGCCCCTCATGTCGCCGTAGGGCTGTTTTCCGTAGGAGAACATCTCCCAGAGCGTGACGCCGTAGCTCCACACGTCGCTGGCGTGGCTGAAGGTGCCGTAGTTGTAGGACTCGGGTGCATACCACTTAATGGGCCACTTGCCGCCGTGACTCGCCTTGTAGTACGAACTATCCGTAGACAGCGCGCGGGATAGGCCGAAGTCGCTGATTTTCGCTTGATGCCTGCAATTGAATAAAATGTTAAATTCAAAATCCTGTAACCTGACCTTAGATTGCCTAGTTAAATAGTTTAATTTAAGCAAACATTTAGCGGAGCGGTTCTGTATTTTTAATGAGAATACAGAACCGCTCCGCGCTAAAACAGAAGGAACTAGTTTTACCAAATATAAAAAATTGATAAGTTATTAATCTTTCGCTTGATAAATTACATCAATATTTGAATCCGTTTTTGAGAACATGTAAAAAATATATTTGCATAGCGCAACTTCACCTACATCACTAAGGACTATAACTATCTGATAAAACTGCACACAATGTGCAAAATATGAT
>DWBH01001126.1:0-10221 GCA_018230765.1 Ernsta delagoae
CAACATCAATAGACGTATATACTTCAAGTAACTTCAAGTACGTCTATTGAAGTCTTTAGCTCTTAACTATATCGAAAAAGAAATAGGGAGCATGCCATTGTTAAAAACAATGTCCTACAGAAAGTAAACCTGCGTAGATACGTTAACTATATGAGTACATTTATTTCGTACGTCAGAATAGCTGTGGGGAGCCAATAACACGCGGTTGCCATGGCAACGGAGCGTGTACGAGAGGGCCCCTCTGCCCGAAGGGAGCGTTAAGGGTTTCCAGGAACCAGACAAATGAGATACCCCGTGCGCAGAAGAACTTTGAATAATTCATTGACAGGAAAGATATCCGACGGCGTTGTGAGGTCATCAATTTCTGGTTGCACTCATTTAACAGTTTTCGGTACATGGTGAAGTATAGCACCTTTGGTATTTGTATACGGGCTACTATTTGTCGGAAGTGCAAAAGATACATTATGTCTCAGGCTGGCTAGTAGGTTTTGGGAATGAAACTATCTGTTTTGCCCCGATTATTTTGGGTTTAAATGTATTTGGCTTGTTGGAGCTACCCATGAGTAACTCTACAAAACACCTTGTCTTGTTTTGTAGACGTGTATACCTGAACCATAAACATGTTTAATTAAAAAAAGTGAAAATAGAACAAGTCTCGTGAAACGGTTCAACTTTAGATTTAAAACTCTGTTCCGCAGTTAATATTAATGGAATGCCCCAGAAAATATTATTTTCCCTTTCTGTGTCGGTGGAATAGCACTTGACTTATATTTCTAGGGCTATCGAAAAATCCTGCAGAGTCTAGTCTATTCAAAGTTTAAAAGTCCGTATTTAGCATCTTTTTCCTGGCTAATTGGCATGAATTCCGTTTATTTCTTTTTGAGTTTTACTTCAGAAATAGGAATTATGACAGTGAGTACTGCGCTCTTTTGTGTCCCACTACTGGGCTCGGGTCTCTTCATATGGGTAAACCCTGGAGTATACTCCACCAGGCTGCTCGTACGCGGGTTTAATTTTAGTACCTAATAATATTCATTTACCTAAGGGCATATTCATTTACCTAACGTAGTTATATTTTCTTGAAATCACTTTTTTAAACACTTACAGTTGCCTGATGACGTTCCAGGTTTTTTTCACTATTAGGAGAGAGCTATGCTCAGCAGTGGGCCATAAAAAGGGTTGCAGGCAAACACCCGGTAAATGGGGTCTAGCGTAATGGTTTAAATTTTACGTTATATTGCCTGCTGGGTCGGCTAGTTAGGAAGTAGAAAGTCTCCCTATAAATCATAGCTGTTTGAATAAGCAAATTAGAACGTAGTTTAGAAGCAGGTAGAGCCGACGACCGACGGCGCGGTGTAGTTAGTAGGTGGGTGGTGCAGACGTCTCGTAAATTGTGACAAAACTACGTGAAGTTCTTAGTGAATACTGCTCAAGAATGTTTTTGGAACCGTACCTGACTGAGGCAGGAGGGAATTTAGATTTCGCTTCAAGGAAATATGATGTTTCTGACAAGTAAATCGGAATTTTTGTAGCTAACGGTTAGTAAATTAGTGTACCAGATACCTTCAGCTTTTTAACATCCGAGAAATAGTAGAAAAAAAATTAAACGGTTAAACTGGAGTTTGTTCTATAACAAGTGTACCTATTCATTCGAATATGAATGCTGCATTCGCGTTGTCCTAGTTTTTGAATATTAAAAATATTCTCATAAAGGCCCGTGAGTTTGCAGTATGAAGGTACTCATATATGCGAGGAAAATTTCAACACGGGTTTGGCCATATGTTGGCACATTCTGCTATTGTTCCGCTTTTATTGTAAGGGAAAATTTTCCATTGTTACATTCAAATATGGGTTTAAGTTTTACTATGTCATGAGCATGAGTTTTTTGGACCTAACTGCATGCAATTCAGAAAATTTAGACGATTTTAAGGGTTTTGTTATTTTTTTTTCTCTTAAAAATAAAAACAACGAAATCTTAACCTATCGTAACTTAAAACACAATTAAACTAATTCAATTACAGCGAGCACAATAATAAACCTTGCCTTATCAAAGAGCTTTTAATTCGCCGACTTATAAAGCGAAGCCCATATTTCACGGCTACGGTGCTTGATGCTGTTCGCTTTGTCGCTGGTATTTTGAAAAATTTCATAAAAAAGCGAGTGGCGAGTGGTTCGGCGACAACTGAGCCACCTGAGCGTGTAGAGTGTCTGTCGCCTCGGTGTCATCCCGCCATCCGCCACGCGCGAGAGGCTTGTCCAAGCGTGAAGTGCTGCAATTGATAGAACTGCATTTTCATTTTCATTATGCTTTGCTGTAGCACCTGTAATAGAATTTGTTCTCTTTAAAGTTGGGAAACCACGCGTTGAACATTTTTAGCGGTTTTTGAAATTATTATTTAACTTTTACCTTATTAGTTACATTATAGCTTACAGATAATTTTAAGCCATTAAAATAAAATGTCACTTAGTATCTAATTACGTTTAAACAATATGCGTAAATGTGTTTAACGTAAGTGATTTTTTGAACAGAGGTGATGCCCTTGCGACGACTCTCTCTGCGCTGTATGGAAAGCTCCTCGTCGTGATGGGTGTCGCATTTCCCATGGCTGAAGTCATCTCTACTTACATTCCGCCGTCTTTTTATGAGGTAAGTTAGTTTTAGTTAGTCTATGATTTGAGCTAAGTGATATTTGTTGCTGATTGTACCTATTAACTGTACACTATTAACTGTACACTATTAATTGTACACTATTAACATGAAGTAGAGTAGGTATACCATATACTTCTTCATTTTGTACGTGATGATTTCACTGACGAAGCAATGAATTTTCAATAAGTATAAGTTATGTAGGTCTTTGATAAAGATATTTGGTTAAATGTCTGTAGAGGTACCTACATTATACTGCATAATCAGCCTTTCATATTGCAGGTTTGTACATGATAATTATAGTCTCAATGCTTTTCTGGGCTCGTGTTTTTCATACACCTTCTTTTCAGGGCTTTTATCTGTACCTGTACATCGGGAGCATGGTGTTCCTACTGTACATGTATGCGGCTCTATTGAGGGACAGGTCGCGCTCGGCTGTTGACAAAACCGTCGTGGCTAGTGAGTTACCGCATTCATTAAAACGCGTCTTGTTTGAGCTTAATACGTTAAATTGAGTGAAAAAATAATTAGAGCATACAAATTGTAATTATGGTTCAGAGATTGAAGTTTTCAGTCAGGAATGGTGGGATTACTCGTATGTTTTTTTTACGTGGGCCTTACTTTAAATGTAAAAATTATTATTGAAACGTAAGTATAAGGAGTGTTATGAATGTGGATTTTTCACATCTGGCTGGATTAGAGTAGCACAAAATATGTAGAAAAGGGTAGTACAAATTAGGGATAAAAATTACAGCTCTGCAATTAATTCAATCAACGCTAGCGCCTTAGCGCCAATGTCTGGAACAATAATTTACTTCCTTTATTAATTCCGAGCTGGGAACTTTGCAGAGGATGTAACGTGATAGAGAAAACTCGTCTCCATTTCCTTCGTCTGTTCGTGTCTTCGTGAATTTGTTTAATTAGTTTTATCTCAACTATTCATAAACGAAATTTTATGCTTGAATAAACACTTGCATATTGGGTCTTTGCAGCTAAAGTACTACGTATAATATTATATCAACACTAAATAAATTACACTTGATCTTTACTAGAAAATTGTTTCCTATTTATTTAACGCTGATAGAGCTTTAAATTTCGTTGTGTTGAATTTGTTATTTAAATAAGCTGAAATCCCGAACAGTCCAGCAGGCGGTGGGGCCAAACTTTAGGGTTTCGCGATGTTACGTTGCACCAATTTGAATGTGAAATTCGGAAACGGAAGTTGCAAGCAAATTTTCGGACTCTATACAAGGGTTTTCAGACTAACAGTTTCTAAACTGAGTTACACTTGAAAAAGACTAGTGGTAGGTAAAGGGGTTTTACTAAACAGTAGATGGACTGAACAAATTCTGCTTCGAATTTACCAATGGAAAATTATAGTCACAAAATGCTTTCGTGTAAAATTTCATGAAGAATCCAGTCAGATTTTTTTGTTGACCTAAGTATTTAAAAACATTCTGGGAGATCAAATCTTATGTTGCAGTACAGAATAATTTAAGGTTATTATTTGTAATCAAATAAAAAAAATGTATTCCTTTAGAATCAGAATCGAGTTCGTCACCATCCGAGTCAGATTCATGTTCGTCGCGAACGGAGCGAAGCACGGCGACCGCCCCGCACGTGCCGCCGCAGCTTCCCGCCAAACGCCTGTCTCTCGGCTTCGCGCTAACTTCCCGCACGCATCACTACGGGAGCTTCTATTTACGAATGGGTGCAGTTGGTAAGTAGTTATTATAGAGTTAGTTATTATATTTAATACATAATTGGTATAAAAATTGAAAAATTAGTGGTTAAAAAATTGTTAAATAATAGTATGCGTCCGTTGCCATTCGAGTCCTCGTATTCGTCACACACGGAGCGAAGCATCCCGACCGTGTCTCATGTGCTGCTGTAACTTTCCGCTAAACGACTGTCTCTTGAGGCTTATTTCGCGCATAATTTACTACAGAAACTCTATTTTCGTATGAGTACAGTTGGTAAACACTTCTCTTAGTTAAAATAATTGAGTAATTACATAATAATTAGGTATCACAAAACACCATCATACCTAATAGTTCGAATCTAGGAAAACGTACAGTCCCTTGGGTCTGTTGTAACTTGTAACTTCGCACATATTTCACTATAAACTTTATTTAAGCAAACAGATAACTTATACAAGTATTTTCGGGACAGTAAAGTAGAGGATCTTGTTTCTACCTCTACATCAGTGGAAATCTTCAAAGCATGTGAGTTTCCTCAATAGAAAAAGCTGTTAAGGATACTCGCCTCGTACAAAGATAAAATATGCGTATGTTCTTTCTATTTTTTAATTCGATTAAGATAGACTAGTCCTCAATAAATCCCTTACGCCAGTAATGTTGTTAGCAAAAGAACCATTGAAATAGACTGCGAGTTGACCCGAATTAGTTCCGGACAATTTACCTTTTTCTTTTTCGTGATATACGCGGACATCGGTGAAATTCCCGTATCTATTTGTTTGTTGTCGTCAAAATTTACTCGGTATAGTCTATGAAACACATAAAGCAGTTATAAACACACAACACAACGTGCTCTTCGGGCTAAATCCTAAACCTAAATGGCCTATTTTTAAGCCTTATAAACTGACGTTCTTTCATGTAAAGAGACAAATTACAATTTTCTGTGTGTTTGTAGGTATAATAGGTATAATACAAGTATAAAAGCTACAGCTTTTGATTTTGGTATCAACTCAATGATCAATTTGGGGGCTGGAATTCGGCCAGTAGGTACCCACTAGAAACTAGGCGGAATGCGAAATGCCACAATAATGCTCATTGCATTGACTTGCATTAGTTACCCAAATGGTCCTGTTTTCGGCCAGAGGCGTCTCTTATTTATAAAAGCTAAAATTACAAATGTTTTTCCTGTGCTTTGTAGCTTTTGGCATTGGCTCCATGATCTACTCTGGGCTAGAATTCGGCCAGTATTGGGAGCTGGAGCGGAACACGAATTGCCACAATGTGCTGCTCGCGCTGACCCCGGCTACAAGAATGGCGTTCATCTTCATACAGATGTACTTCATCTTTCTTAATAACGAGGTATGATGGAAAATTACTTCATTAACATTATGTAGGTACTTCGTTAGCGTATATTTTCGTTATTGTTTGCCAGCGCATGTTAATGAAGGCAGAGAGAGCGAAAGAGTGTATACCTACTCTGTATACTAACATGTCAGTAGAAGTGAAATACTTATTTTGTTTCCTAATAAATTTCAAATACCTAATGTTTTCGCGTCAGGTGTACCTATCAACGAAAATATTGAATGACAAATATCACAAAAGGATTCTTCAATTTGTACCTACGAAATACTTGTTCTAACCTCCTCGATATTACGTTTTTGACTTGTTTTCAAAAGTGAAGTTTAACAAGCGCAACAAGTAAATAGAGTTATTGATAATACATCACATACCTACTTAGATAATTTAACATTAATATGAATTTTCACATGTATTTACAGATGAAAGTATACAAGCACAAGATTGTAGCGCGATTCGGGTTGATGCACATGGTTGGTACGAACTTGAGCGTTTGGCTGAACGTCCTGGTACAAGAGACAAAGCACGAAATACTGACGTTCTACGACCCCGAGAACAAAACGATTGGACTGTCTCATAGACTAGGTAAGCATAATATAACTTAACTAAATAAAAAAATATATGTATAGAGTAACTTTAATTTTTAAAGTTCAAATAGGGTAATAAGGTTTTTTGGGATCGCCCGTAGTTAAATACAGAGTTACTGCCAGCTTAATATTAATATTTTCAGTCTTAGTTACGAATATCTGGGCCTGGGCTATTAACATAATACAAAGCTGTAACGTAATGTTGATAAGGTTAATTTTCTGACACAAAAAACCAGCTGGTAGGAAGCAGAAAGAATATAAATAAAATTTATGTCGCTGGTCGCAATATAATTGTTTAGGAAGGAAATTTAATTAAAACTGTGAATCTTGTCGACGCGTACCCAATGCCCGTACCTAATTCAATTAATGGGGACGTCGCATTGACCGGGAATAAAAAGCGATTAACGTACAAAAGACAAAATTGCTGTCGTCAAAAGGATTTTGCTATAAAAATTCTTCGAAGACGTCATCTCGGAAATACATATTGAATCGGTGAACCATGAAAACGACTCTTCAGAAGTTGGAATAGCCAATATCGTTTTACATCAGCGTAAGTACTCAGACGTACCGATTTCTCACAAAAGAAATAGATACACCAATGTAAATTTGTTCGGAAACGATTACATGAGATATACGCTGATAAATCTTTTTATAAGGAGCTCTATGGTAAACTTGATCGAATGAGCTTCCTTTTTTGTTTGATCCGTTTCAAGAGTTTAACCTTTAGACGTCAGAGTGAAATTGTTTGTTTACATACTCGAAGATTTTATAGACCTTTTTTTGTTACGGATCAAGTCGCGTGCCCTATCTACGTAAAAAAGTTTAAGGACTTTGGTAGTTCCAAAGGTCTATTTTGAAGATGTTACGTATTAATTTAACAGAGGTTTTGTTTATGCACTGAGCTTTACTTCATTTTTAGTTAAAATTTCGTTTATTTTGTCACTAACCTGTAATCCTCAATGACTAACATCACAACGAAAATGATAGTCATATTTAATTATCTTTTGTTAGATTTACTCCTTCTTTATGCTGCTATCAATGAAAATCCAATTAATAAATGAAGATTACCTACCTACAGTTTATAATTATTCCAAGAACCCAATATTTGACGGCTTCTAGGTACATACTAAAAAGTTGAAAATTTTACAGTTAGAGCAGTTAAACCGTGTGTACTTCCGGGGTTCCATTATTATACAGGTGTACGGTAAGTCGCATTAGGCAGGTCTGTCGCTGACAATCGATATCCCTCCTTCATTCCAACCATTTTGTTTGTTATTGGCCGCTCACACGACAAACACCAAAAGAAATAGAAATTCAGAACTAAACGAACTTTTCAGCGCTACTCTTTTGATTGTTTTTCCATACGAAAAGCTTGTAGCAAAGGTTTAAAAGAAAAACTTGTATTGTAAGTAGCTGATAGGAAACCTCTACCTATCATCTTTTATAACCTGGTCCCATCATCACCAATGTAGTAATAATTTCATTACCGATATGCTAGACTGCAACAGTGAATGCTTGCAAAATCGAATCAACGAATCTACATAATTACGAGGACTTATACGTCGCCGCTCCGAGAGTATTTCACGTCGCCGAGCGCTTAATGACTATAAATTAATTCAATTAAAATGTATGTATCACGAATATTGAGTTCAAATTTTTTTTCGTGTGGGATTTTTTTAACCAAATTATTTTAGGTTTGTCAGCAGTTATTTTAATCAAAATGAAAACGGGTATTCGTTTATCGTATAATTTTATGTTCACAATTTAAATACTAACAAACGGGAAAATTGAAAACGAAAAGAATTCAAAGGTTTTCGTGCTCAAACATTGTGTAGCTATTTAATTTCTGATTTCATCAGCAAGCATTTTATTTATGAATTTATTTTTATCATTACATTTTTCTTTGAAAATTTCTCATTTCAATTTTCCTTGACCCTTTCACTTTACCTGATTTATTTTATGGTTAAAAAGGTTTTATTTTATGGATAAGAGGATGTAATATTCAATTTGTTAAAACCTCCCGCTCCCACCGGGGACGAAGCTATGTTGATAGCATTCCAATCGACGCTGACCCCGGAAGGCATTTTGACCCAATTCTGAAGTGTCCGGATAAGACCTCACAATAGATAGTTATACAGCGCAGGTTGATAATAGTGCCCCAGTTTAATGGACTTGAAAATTAATAATTTAATCGGGTCGAATCGTTCCAATTATCTACATACGAACGGGTCGTCAACCGCTTAGGTGATAGGGAAAACATTATCGAGAAAAGATGGTACGGCCGTGCTGCGCGAGACTCGGCGGGGTCACTCCCGTGCCCCAGATAATATCTACGTAAAGGCAATAATATAATATTCATACTTTTGAGGGTTACATAAAATACTTAATGTTATTATTTCTCTCATTTCAGCATTTCAAAAGGCGTTTGCTTCAATGGCTACTGAAGTACCACCATCTCATCCGATTGCAGCCCATCTCCGAGTTCCAAGGGGTCTTAAAGGTCCTCATCACATATTTGAATGCCGTCGAACGAACATCATGGGTTCTTTGGTGCAGGACGCATCGCCTTTCCTCTTCCCATGCACCATTGAATATTCACTCATCTGCGCTGCTATTTTATATGTCATGTGGAAGAACATATCGAAGTACCCGTCAAAAGATGTAGCAGAAGCGATAGCAAAAGCTCGAATATTGGAAGGCCTGGCGTACAAGAAGTCGCCGCATTTATACAGCGTTGATTGCGCCCGTGCCCATAAAGGTCTTTTCTTTGGTATCCTGGTTCTAGTCCTGACAATAATATCCCTTATTTTATTCTTTGTTCTCATCTCAAGAAAGGAGTACGCAACGTTGGCTGTCGTGGAAGTAAATGTTTGTGAATTAGCACTATATGCAATGACGACCCTTGCTAGTTTAGCGGGAATGATCTGCGTAAGGAATCTCAAATACGATGGCAACAGAAATTTGGAGCTGGACAACATATTGTTAGTTGGAGCGCAAACCGGAATGTTTATTTACGGCACGTTCACAATCATCGGAGGTCACTTTACAATAGAGAAGAATACAATACTCATTTTGATAACTGCGTTGTCGTCGTTGGTTCAAACGACGTGTCAGACGATGTTTATACTCGATGCTAGCCGAAGATCTGCGAAGACCCCCGAACAGCTGCGAAAGAAACCTGGACGGGAGATCGTAACGTTCCTCCTAGTGACTAATTTGGCTATGTGGGCTATAAACACTCTAGAGAAATCTCGGGCAGAGTCCCATCCGGTACAACTGCATTTCTACGGATTATGGGCTTGGACAATCATTACCCACGTGTCGATGCCACTGGCCATATTCTACAGATTCCATTCAACTGTCTGTCTGTGTGAGATTTGGAAGCGAGCATACAAAATGAAACCCGCCTACATGTAGCGAACAACGACCAGGTACTAAGATATTAGTTTTGTGATTGAAATCTGAACTATGGTACTTGGAAATTCTATTGATATTAATCGTAGAGAAGTGACGTTGATAGTTTAGTGCCATAGATTTGATAGTCACAGATCGTTCATACAAATATTTACGTCTAATATTGATCGATATTAAAATAAATACTATAATCCTAAATTCATTGATGTTACATACTTCATTTGTATTTCTCGTGTAGACTTAATCGCCTATGTTGGTTTTAAAGTTGACTGCTGTACCTAATGTTAAGTTATTGTATTTAGATATTTTAATGTGTTATTTATTTGTAGCTTTATTAAACGCTTTAACTATTGGATCGTAACTGATGTTTGTTATGATATTTATACACAGTATTTGATGATAACGGGTTACATTTTGTTAGCGCTTTAAATAAAATCTTTCATCTGTATTGTACATTGCGTGTAGAAAATTTGGTTTCTCTAGAAATAGGGATATCGCGTAAGTACAGTTGATTATTATT
>DWBH01001127.1:0-10216 GCA_018230765.1 Ernsta delagoae
AAAAAGGAAAGATTTGTTTGTTGTTAATGATAGACTTAATAATTAATAGAAATATAATATTTAAATTTTAGTTGTATTTATAAATATCCAATAAAGCGACAATTCCTTACCTATAAGATGTAAATTTTTGCAATTTACTATCTCCAGGTATACACACATCAAGCGATATACAATAACTCAGCGAGTTCGGATCGTTACCGATAACATAGTACCACCTCTATTCCGGTGAAACGCGTAATAAATATCTATGTTTATTTGTACGTCCATTAATTTTTATGAAAACCAATATCATGGGATACGATCAGGTATGTATTACTCATTTTTTGCGATGCGGAAAGAACATGCAAGCCAGCGGTGTTATAAGGGGCATTTTACGTGATACGTACATTTAGGCTCGTACTAATGAGGCGCTTAAGATTGTAAACCATCTTAAGACCATGTTGAATGCGCGTTTTTCATAATTATTTTCGCTATTGATGTATCTTACCATTTTTACACTCAAATACACTTTGTCTTAAGTACTGTTTATTTATACAGGCCTTAAAACTTTGTCAGGTTCTAAAATTCGCTCATATTGATGTATTTATACATAGAGACTCAATTTACACCGCTGCGGAATGGAATGGAAGCGACATTTTGCAACGAAACTTTACATAGTATAATAAAGTTTATATTAACTGTGTAACACACAAATTAAATACGAGCCAAAAAATTGGTCGCCTGTCTTCCGTGGAATCCTCGCGCATTCTCGAGAATTCTCCGGTGACGTCTGTGGAATCCGCGGGAAGTGGCGCGAACGGGGGAAATCGTTCACAGAATGTCACAGTAGTGTACTTCCTTCATGCGTCAATGCTCGAGCATTTGAACGAATTCCCGCATCATTACGCGGAATTGACGCTTCTATTCCGTTCTATTCCGCGCGGTGTATATTGAGCCTTAGGATATATGCAGTGTAGCAGACGTACTTTCGCGTCGCAGTGCGGCCCGACTCGCTCCGAATAGAGGGTGTTAGGCTTTAACAAAAAAAGTGTCCCCGGTATACCCACCAAAGGTTTTCGTTGAGTATTTGTTGTATTTCACAGTGACATTATTTGTTACAAAAAATTTATAAAGACATTATTTTGTCTGTAAGCATTTTCAACTTGAGGAATATGAGAGAAGTGTGCATATAGGTAAAATGTTTTTCTCAAATAACGAACAATCAAAACGTTTAATTAAAGTTATAGTTAATTAAGTCAAATATTTTAATAGTGCCCTACCGCATAATATGTATCTGTCCATGTAAATGTAATACTAAAATCCTTCTCTCAGGGGCTTTGTCTTAGATCAGACATTGAACCAGATAATGCGATAGTTCAGGCAGTTTGCAATTGGCCCAGTTCAGCGATCGGCCTGACAGCTGTTAGTAGAATGTACAGACATTTCTAGAGGAATGTCCAGGACAGACAGTATAGGTTCAGGCACAGTTAGGTACAGAATTTAGTTATAGAAGCTGCACATATTATGAAATAGCTACCTGTTTTTTGGAACAATAGTGGTTTGGTCCAACATAACAGTAAAATAAAATTAGACTTATTATCTGAATTGTATACCTAATGGATTAATCTGAATGTATAAAAGAATAAAGTAAAACAATACCTAGGTATTTATATCAACTTACTTATAAATGTAGTCATCAACATCATAATTTTATCACCTACTTGTTGATATAAAAATTATCTCTTCTTAGCTATTTAACAAACTCAAGCAAAATCTACATAGATTCCAATGCAGGTTCAGTGTTTTCTTCATCTTATTGTTACACGTTTTAAATAGCTTCCGCTGGGAGATTTTCTTGTAAACGAAAATAAAAAAAGATACTAAAAATTGTTCTGCAATTTTATGTAAAATGGACCACTAAAAATGTTTTGTTCAAGTTATTCAATTTAACAGGCAATATTTAGAAAAATTAGAAAAGGAGTGTGTGTGGAAACAATTATTTAAGAAAACAAACAAAAAAAATCTTATTATATCTTCCAGAATTCATACAAAATGCATTAGAATAAGATGATCGTTTGCATAAAGCAAACACGTATGATATTCGTGTGATGAGATATTTTCCCGTTAAATCGGGGAAAAGTTGGGAATTTACTCGTTCGCTTCAAACTCGCCGAGTTTGAGCTTAACAATATAACGAAAAGTTAAATCTCCACCGAATAAAAATAAAATTCAGCTTTCGAATAAATTTTGGCGTAGGTACCTAGTTACCTACCTACAAATCGAAAAATTTCGTTGAAAATCATGCAACCAGTTTTTCCTATCTTCTGTTTTATATTTTAACTAGCTGACCCCGCGAACTTCGTAACGCCTAGTTAAAAAACAGCACTTAGGAATATGAAGAGAGAATGTGTATGCAAAATTTCATTGAAATCGATTTAGCCATTTCACAGGATTTTGGTGACAAACACTGTGACAAGTGAATTTTATATAAATCTTAAACATTTAATAACTATCTAATCTATAATATCTGTAACGTCAACTAACAACCTGTTAATATTTCCGGATCATTATTAACAACAATTAATCATGTCCCATTATATTATTTCTAATTTTTAGGATTTATTAAAGTATCGTTTATAGTTAATTTTCAATTGTTTTTTAAATTTTAAATGTATTTTGTAATTTGCAAATTTTTTTGTATCAGATTGTATCAGAACATTAATAAACATCCCAGCTAAGTTCTCTGAAGTGGGTAATATTATGTCAGTAGTACTTTCCCGATCAACGAAACGTTAAACATAATTGAAATCTCAGTAGAATTTAAGCTAGGTGCACTTCAATTTAGGCACTTACCATAAACTATGAAGACTCACGCTAATTACTTAATCACTAACTATAAACGTAGACTACGGGATAATGACCTCATTAAGACGCTTAGAAAGGTCTTTGGCAGACACTTCGCCGTATTAAAACTGGTACGATTATTATCCGCCTTCTATTGCTATTACAGAAGCGACTATACCTTTTTATATGGTAAGCATTTTCTAGAACATTCTAGTGCAGTGCCAGATTATCACATCCAATGCCTCATTCCCTCGTTCTCAACAGAGTAGGCAGAGACTATTTTCTTCCGCTTCAACGATCTTGACATACTCCTTTCGTTTCTTCCACATTCATTAATCTTCTTCACACACGTCGGTTTTAAAGTACTTTTGACGCGGCTTTTTTTCAGAATGTCCCCGATTTGGTCGTGGAACGTTCGCCGGGGTCTTCCTCTTCCAACTGTTCCAGTTAATTCCAATTAATTCTGTTCCAATAAATTTGTTGGAACATTGTTACCATATAATGTTGTAGTTATCATGGTATATTTTAATACAAAAGAGGGATAAACGTAGCTATCGGCTATTCACCGAGAGCAGATAAAAATATAAACACCATTGTTATTAAACTATTACAAATTGCGGCTTGCAAATTAGGTAGGTATAAATGACAATCAACGGAATCACAACATTCACAACATACCCGAATCGATGCACCCGATAGTTTTCTTGACAATAACTGCGTGGATTAAACTACGATGCTCACTGCGCGTGGCGGTAAGCAACGGAAACAAGTGGCTGTCGCTCCTCAGAGAGGTGATCGGAATATTTATCAACTCTCGCTGAATAGGCTATATATGTAGATATTAAGTATTATCGTCGTAGTCAGTCGTAGTTATAAGTAGTAGGTAAATGCTGACGTCAATAAAAAATCCAATTAACAAACGAAATATAATTTCAGTGAACCATAAAGTCAATAAAAACGACACTCGCGCAAAACAAATATGTACGACGCAAAGCACAAAAAAAATGGCGACCGAAAATTGCGCGGCAAATCGTTCTTCGGTGTTGCCGCACATAAAAAATAACGAGCGGGGGTTGCCACAATGCTTTTTATGTGGTAATTATCATATTTTCCCCACGCCAATTATGTTTTGGTCTTGAGTTTAGCATTTTTCGACGGTTCCAGATATATTATTTGGCGATTTAGTGATGCGGTTGTGTTAGCTCCATCCCTCGGGACGATATTTTGTTTTGAATAAACGGTTATCTATCAAAATGTTGCCTGCCAGCCCTTTAAGGCTGGATATGCTATAAAGCTATACGTGTTTAGAACCAAGGCGACAGTGAGCTGACATGTGTGTCATGTGACGTCACTCACCTGCGGTCCCACGTCAGTGATCTGCAGGTTGTAGCCGTCGACGAGGCGGAACCTCTCGTCCCTGGTCACCATCAGGCTGGCGGCAGTCAGCACCGCGGGACCACGCCGCCATAGCAACACTAGGGAACCTGGAAATCATAATAACAAATATATAAATAACGCTGCTAGTATAAATAACACACACAGCGCCACATTGGAGCCCGTAATAATAATTTAATGGTTCAATAGTTTCATCACGATCAAATAGCTCGGCACAAATTGTTTATTTTTAAGAAGAAAGAAGAGGATGACTCACCCAAATTCTGTACTTGACAGGGCAGGAGCAGAGTGTCCCCGACCACGGTTCTGAAAGAGTGGCCCCGCGACAGGAACCTGGGGCCATCGTCTGAAACAACAACATTTCCATTTCCATTATACTAGCTAAACCGGCGAACTTCGTACCACCTTAGAATCTTTGTTGATATACCGATAACAGCGCCCCCTACCGGCTCCAATTGTGAATCTAAACCATTCCCGATTATTCCAACGTCACGGAATATATATTTTTTTAAACAATTCAAAATAACATCAATAAAATTTTCATCAAATACTCAAGTAGCTAATATAGTGATGTTGTTTTAAATTTAAATGAAATTTCCACTATTATAAGGCCATCATTTAATTATGTAAGTACAAATTGAAGGTAAAAGTTCAATAGACAAAACACCGCCATAACAATCAAACAAATGTCGCCAATAAATATAAATATAAATAAAATAATATATCAGAAGGCGATAATAAAATGGCGGCGTATCCGTCCGCCATCTTACAACCGCAACGACCGGAGGTGGGTATAAATGGCGCCGTTTCCTGTGCTGCCATTAAGTTTCGTTTTGTAAAGGAAACAGTGTTGTAAATCTTGTTACTTAATTTGGCGATTTCATTGGCTAGTAGGTGTAGGTAACAGCGTAGTGTTGTAAAATATTTCTTTATTTAGCTTGTGTTTTATATTTCTCTATTTTGTTTTAGGTTTATTCGACGACGTCTTTTGAAGGAGAACGTTAGAGAGAGGCGATGTAAATATTTATCAACTCTCGATGAATAGACTATTTCAAAATATCACTAGCTGTAACATGGCTGAGAGTTGTTCATAAACTCGGGCAGCAGCAGTGAGACAAAGTAAAGATATCATTTATTTAATCTGAGATGATGATATAACAGAAGTAGCAATACCATTAGAAAATACTTAAAAGTAAAAGAAATAATATTATTTTAAACGACATAGTCTAAGTATTGAAGAGCAAACTATAATAGAATAAATATTTCTAAAAGCGATACAGATAACAGCAGAATTCAATTCAATTTGAACAAAATTCAATTACTTACAGACAAACAATAACCCGCGTACCGTATTCATAAAGCATACTTGGCGGTATAACAAAGTAATCCTGTGCAAAAAAACTCTCTTTCTTTTTTTTAACATCAAGCAATGAAATTAATAAATAATACCAAATTTCGATATCAACTCCTATGAGCCCATAATAAAATATTACGTTTTACCATCATTATGCAATAAGTAGGTACAACCGCCATCTCGTTTAATAACGGCCAATGGTTGTCGCACTACAAAATGGCCACCGGAAACGGATATTGAGACGTCATCAATTTGCGCACTTGTGGCGGGAAATGGAAGAACGGTGTAAATCTTATTGTTTGTCCATTTGGGCACTTTTATTGTGACAAGATCATGATTTATTAGTATGTAATGGTATCACGTGGAATAATTTAGAAATGGGCTGTTTTCTCTATTATACTTATTGACTGATGGCCATCTTTTCCCGCAAAGTACAGAGCAATAGCTGTCAGACTTGTCAATGTCTCAGGTTAAATAAAAAAAAAAACAGATTAAAATTTCATCAGGATATATTTGACTCTTGAAAATGTATATAAAAACTTACTGCGATTATTCTGTGCGAATGCTGACACAAGCACGGCGGCGAGCACGAACCAGCTACCCTCCATCGTAGCTACCCTCTACCCGTCCTTGTCGCACGCTGACTCATCTGCAACAAGAGAAAGAGATGCTCTTTAGAATCGAGAGATGGACTTTGAATTTGGAAGGTTTTTTACCCTTTTCTGATTGGAAGAATATTTATTAGATATTGTGTAAAAACGGCACATATTAATACCAATTTATATCTTTAAGGTCCGTATAAATAAACGCAATTTATGACGGAGATGCAACGGACTTGAGTGCAAAAATATTTATGAAATATGCGCACTTTCAGTTTTGAATCTTATTATGTATCGTTAAGGTATCCAGTCCTGCTTAAAACAACATAGGTACATACTGACATATTTCTTTTCAAGCAACTTTTTTAAAGCCTATAGTGTTAAATTATTTAAAAAACTAGTATGTTTTCTTTTTAAATTCAAAACACTAGCAATCAATAATCGAATACTGCTTATAAATCAAGAGAGATTGGCGCACAGATGTTGAAGTGCTTGCAAATTGAGTGGGATTCGAATCGGCGACCTTAATAGAATCAGAGGGGAGTTATCTAAATGACTTAGTAAGTACCCACGGATTGTAACAGCTTTGATAATAGTCTTAAAAAAGTAAACGTAGCTTCATAAAACCTCTTTCTGCTAAGAAAAAAAAACATAAAACTTTTTCTTTTTGATGGCGTCACGCATTTTGCGTATCGCCATTTTCAAAAATAATTTTGAAAATATTTTTTTATAAGACGACGATTTGACTTCCTAAACAGGTCTTACCTATATATTAATTAATGTATTAATAATAATGTAAGCACGATTTTTAGCACTTAAAAATGACTTTTTAATAAACACTGGAGGGATCTTGTGAAAGTTTGAAATGATTCGGTTTACTGTTTTTAAAACTCTCCAAATAAAAAACTGATTTATAGATGATTTCAATTTTCGTCTACTTATTTAATATTTATCATCTATGTTTAGGTCCTAAAAAATACGTATTCCATTTTCGAACGAAATAAAAAAACGCATAAAATCTTCACCACAACAGAATGTCTTAGAAAAACGTTTAGCAATCCACCCCATCACAACTCAACCCTCAGTTGGGGGCATAAACGCATTACGATGGGGTGACTTATTGCATCCCTAATTGGATGTACTTGCGTGGATAAAAGTTTTTTTTAAGATCAGTGAAATGGATTTTTGAACTGGTGTTGGGGTTGCCGTCATATAAATTTGATTTAAAGCAAATATTTCGTGCAAAAACATCAATTTTTTTCCCTGGTAGGTGTCTTTTTGTGGGATACTTATACAGAATGTAAATTTATTTTTGTGTAATCTAGGTTTGCACGGAATATAAAATTATGATACTTGATAAAAGTTTGATTAATAACAAAAATGTGATATAGCTACCTAGATTTTTAAAATGTGATCTAGATTCGCGGCAGTGTGTTAAGCCAAGTTCAAGCTTAAGAACCGTCATAATAGTTTGTGTAATGATGAAAATATCATTGTAGAAATACGGTAACGATTAGGTAACAAATGAGGGATATTTTATGTTTGCGATAGTAACAAAGTGGTCAACATCAACCTATCACCGAGAAACTTTTATTATTAACTAAGTGTTTTTATCGAAAACCTAATAAATAATGGGTGAAAATATAAGTTATATCCCCCCAGTTATATACTCCCAGAACCCTGGAAGCATATAGATGTTAAAATATTAAGGAGTGTAGAGAAGTCCAAAGTAAGCTAATAAAGCTTGTGTTTTGGTAATCAGATAACTGATAAAGTGATAAACATACAATGTTTACATATATTAAAACAGAACAGAACACAGAACAAATATCCATGTTGGTTACACAAACATTTATACTTGGGCGGGGATCGAACCCACGACCTTTTGGTTTAGCAGTTAGGGTCGCTAACCACTCGACCAATCGGCCAGATAACACAAGATTATACACGTTATAATATTGTTGGCGTCAAACTATCAGTGGCTTAATTGGTAAAACCAATAAGCTGCTATCCGCAGATGTTGGCCAAATTGAGTCTAGATTGGACGTTGGACGCTGACGTGACGGATTGAACCCATCTTCGCTATTAATTTACCAACACCAATACACTATACTGTATATATTATAATTTTATTAATATACACCCTGTATATATTAATATTATATCGTACGAGAATAGACTATCAATATATACCTACATAATTTAAAATTATATTGTATGCAAAAAAGAAAATACGAATTTTTTAACATTTTATTTATAAATGCCTAAAGAGTTTTTTGAGTTGCATTCGGTGATAGCCCAGTGGATAATAATTCGATTCTTGAGAACCGGGTTCAAATACCTGACACTGACACACGCACCAACGACTTTACTTGTTACTAGCTGACCCCGCGAACTTCGTAACGCTTAATAAAAAATAAATAAAAATCTATTCTCAGGCCTAACGAATGTATGCCTTATAAGTATACAAAATTTCATTAAAATCGGTTCAGCTGTTTTTGGAGTTCTCGCACAAACACTGTGACAGGTTATTTTAATGTATTCTATGTGCATTTTTGAGTCATTAAAATATCATTACTATTAGCTGTAAGATGCCTGAGAGTTTATTTGATGATATGATTATGACATTCATCAGTAAAATGTTGTATTTAATTTATTATTATTAGGTAATAGTTATTTAATAGCAGTAAGACAATGTTGTCTCCTCTTCGTGATATTTTTTCCATTCTACTCCATTCCCCCCTTACCTACTCCAGTATACTTCCTACTTATTCTCTTTCCATATTTATGAAGGCAAGTGAAAAACAATCGTATTTTACAAAAAACATCTTTCCCCTGTCGAAATGTTAGTCTCTTGTCTTATTACCGACGAGTAAAATAAGAACATGCGCTACCGTTCTTACCGTCGGTCCCGGCTATTTAAAGATAGCAGTCGTAAAACCTAGTAGAAAGAGCTCTGGGCGATTTGAGAACATCCAACACGGGTTGGCTACTAACCCGTCTCCACCAACCCGTTTTGGAGCGTGGTGGAGAGCTCCAGGCTCCCTATTAGGAGACTTGCTGTCGGTATATCAACAAAATTCTAAGGTGGTACGAAGTTCGCGGTAGCTAGTTGCTTCGTACAAAATTCCCATTCGCAAACAATATCGCTCTATTCGCTTACAGCTTTCAATGTGACCAAAATTTCCACCCTTGTTAAGCGTTCACGGGTCGATTGGGGTGGTTATCACCATCGCTATTATTTATTTATTTCACATGCATTTACGTGACGGAGGGTTGATAACACCCCTACTTAAATCATGTTTTAATATTGTGTGATGGATTTCAAAACATTATTTTATAACCCACAATCAATCATGATAGAAGGAGATATTATTAAAAAAAAACTTTTAGGCCCGTAATAACAACAATTTAAGATTGAATAATGAAAAACGCGCACTCAAAATAGTCTTAAGATGGCTTTCAATCTTAAGTTCAACTAAGTAATGCCTTAAAATCAGAAGAATTTTTTTTGTGGCGTTACGCCTTTCGCGTTTCACTAAAAAAAGCTTCAAAATATCCAAAATGATATAAGTCATTGAATCCTAATGAAATTTGCAGAATAAAGATATATGTTTTGACTGATTTTTTTTAATGATTTTAGTTTTCTGTTAGAATTAAGAAACTTTTTAAAAAATGAACCAAGAAATAGAATGATACATACTACGTATCTACGTGTAGGTATGTATAATACGTATGTATGTATGAGTATGTGTATAAAAATTTCTATTGAAAGCTCTGTCTTATCATTTCGTAGATATTTGTTTTCCTGTTATTATAAAACCATTGAATGCAAACAACATTATGTATCTACCCTCTTAATTAATAAAAAAATCACCCCCTCGATCCCACGAGATCAACAAAATTAATCCTCATAGAATAATATTCGTTCGGGAACATTCCAAAAACTAGTTTCCCTTGCTTATTAAAGGGTTTTTAATCTTTTTTAAATAGTTTTAATAATCATGTTTAACCATAGCTGGTTACCTAATCTAATTTATTATTT
>DWBH01001128.1:0-10215 GCA_018230765.1 Ernsta delagoae
ACGTCGGTTGCTAGGCAACTGGAACCTGAATCGCTGTCAAAATGTTGAGTGTCAATTGACTGTCAGTGTTGCGAGTCAGTTCAGTTTAGGATCGCAATAGACGGTGATGGTAGGGCAGCAGGTTGGTTTTACTATGTTTTTGAAAGGTTCATAAAGGTTCTCAATTTGAAATATTCTTATATCGTCGGTGTAGTTACATCGGTTATATAATTAGTTTTATTATTTATTTGCCTCATTTGTTACAAGTTTCTTTAAATTGTAGTATTTTCTTAATTAGTATCAAAATATTGTTATAAAAATGTAAAAAAATTAATCAACAAAGACAAAATCAAGATGAGATTTTGTTTATCTATAAAACTATATCTACAATTTTATTTATTCCGACATTTGCTTGAGAGGTACACTTACAAATAATATGGATGCTAGGGTAGCCTTCGAATACAATGAAAACGGTATTTCTGCACAAATAATGTTCAAGAAACCTAACTGGACTTTGAAAACTGCAATTGTAACTTTTTCTCCTTCCTACAGAGTCGTAAACGTTTAAAAACGTTATTATATCTCATTCATTTCTCTGAGAAAAGAAACTTAGATAAAGATAAAGTATCCCTTTATTTTGAAATATGATGTTAGTGTTCTCTCTATATTAGTGTGATTCTCTTTCTAAATGAAAATGTGAAAATAAATAACTTTAATGCCATGGAGACTTTCATAGTGAATATGAAAATGTGAAGTAAGCCGAAGTTATTGTACATTATGATACAATGATATTGATGCATTCTTAATATAAGTGGCTATTGACTATTAAAAATAAACTAAATAGGAACCACGAGTGAAGCTACGGGCTACAGCTAAGCACTTTAAAATAAAAATAACTAGTGGCTCTTCTGTCAAGAGCACTCGAAAAGCCGAATCGCCCCAAAAATCTAAAATTAACTTGCCTTTTTACGTTCAACGTAATAAGGTACCGTATAACCACTTGAAAAGTAGTAGGGCAGAAACGAATCTTATCTACATAAAGTAAGGTGCATTTTCCGTTGCAGTACCGAGGACAGTCCTGAAGGAGAGATACGAAAGTGCCCCGGAGGAGGACGAGGTCGCTCACGACGTGTCCGATCTTGAACACGAAGATGTCGGTAAGTGCTGAGAAAACTAAAAATTTGCCAAGTGTGTGTCGGACCCTCTCACTAAGGGTTCCGACTATTATCCATACAACATTAGATACTAAACTATACCACTCGCTTTTACTCTTTGCGAATGTAACCCTAAACACTGTAAAAGTATATTCGCTGGTACACCTTAGAACATAACATAAATATTTTATTCCAATTTAGTTACTTCTTGTGCTACTTCCTTTCTAGTATCAACTGACACAAATTTTCTCATTATTACATAAAATTTTTACGGCTGCCGCTTCGTCACTTAACACTTTCTTTTTATTCCCAAAATCATGACGCGATTTTTTCTTTTATAACCGAGTGGCAGTCCCAAGGGTCGAGTCTCACGCCCAATCTTATCATAACCAAGTAGAAGCAATTCCGTGAACATCTTACATTTTGACACCGCATAACATCAGGATCAGGGAAGTAAGGAATAAGTAGTGGGAATTTCCTGTCAGTTACTTGACATATATAAGCCTTTATCAGCATACGTACAGTTAGGTTTTAATGGGCTGATTGTTCTGACGAAACGACGTTGAACAAAGTAGTTAAGTAATTTTCATTGAAAACTTTAAAGTTACGTTAGGCTTTTTTAAACAAAGTTACGTCACATAGCAGGTTGAGCGGTTACCTAATTTTACCGGTTAGTGCTAAACATACTAACCGGCACATTATTGTAAGGAGTAAAAAGGTGCCATCTTTGTTTTTATACTAATAGAATGTAGGGAGTGTTCCTAATATTTTTCTCTCTCTCAGACATGGGATAAAAACAAAGGACGGAAAATTATACTAATCCCGTTGAAGTGGATGTTGCCGCACAATTCCATTTATTGCGTACCGTGAAATTTAAGATAACACTTAGAGATGGGCTTTGAATTTCTTTGAAGCAATTTGTTCAGTAAAATTCTAATTTATAAAGAGACAAGAATTCAACCGTACACATTTCAACAATTTGAGATGAGACTTTATAAAACGAAAGTAACAAGAATTCCACATTACATAATTCCAATTGACATTATTATCAAAAGGATGTTAATC
Organism: Ernsta delagoae; assembly: GCA_018230765.1. Classification (NCBI taxonomy): domain Eukaryota; kingdom Metazoa; phylum Arthropoda; class Insecta; order Lepidoptera; family Hesperiidae; genus Ernsta; species Ernsta delagoae. Next base: position 2,199 of record DWBH01001128.1, read on the forward strand.
ATAGCCATCGTTGAAGAAGTTAAGTTAGACCGGGAAAGAGTTTGTAAGTTGGCGTCGTTAAGAGGAACCATTGGAGCCAATAATGTTCCTCTGTGTAATCCTGCGAATCGTTTTAGGGCGTAGAAAGTTTTATTGTGCGGTTATAAAGGTGTTTTGGACCCCGTAAATTGTGAAGACAAGACATTAGGTCCCGATGCGACGACGAAGCCACATTTATTCCAAGCTTAAGCTTATAATGTTGCAAATATGTATGTCTTACGTTCTAAAGGGCACCTGATGCTTAAACTAGGTTACAAATGCTATGTCAATAAAATTTTACAAACTAGATTCTGTACGCAAATGTAATGCAAATTCATGATATTATGCTCCTACCTAACAGGTAATTTTTATACCTACATAAATATTGAAAAGTAAAATACACATTTATAATTCATCCACGATCACATTTTTATCGCTTACATTTTCAAATAAATATAATTTTTGTGATAGTGCAGTAACCGTTTTGCTTTAAACATAATTTGAAGAAACTTTAAGATCTCTTACAACGCGTAAGAGAAAATTTCTACATCAGTCCTATTCTACTTTACCTTTTGCACTTCATGTAGGTACTTACATCTGAAACATGACATTAATATTGGCATTTTCAGTTTGTGCTTAAGCTTGTAATTAATGATCCTGTAATTTTCGACTCAATCCCATTCTTAATCGCTGTCATAATCCTGCATCGACAGAATCGATTACGTAAATAGACTCGGTATCGAATTATCTCAGCTCTTCACTTTTATCGTTTAATTTGATCTGGACCATTGAACTTTAAAATTGAATACAGGAAATGAAATGGCTCTCCATTGATTGGTTCCAAGTTCCAAGATGTTACCTATTTGGATAAATTGAAAAGCAACGGCCGGAAACACTGAAACGATTAAATGTAACTGCTTATTTATTGCACGTTAATTGTGTTGCGATATTTTTACCTTACTCCAGCTGCGCCAGAAATTAATGAGAAAATAAAAGATAAATTGGCATTTAGCAACAGCAACAATTTGGCATTTAAATTACCTACTCGCTTTGTTATTGTTAATTTTTAATACAAACCGTGGCTTAAATTTTCTTTGGTTACAAGTATTGAAATCAAAGTATCATGGAGCGAACTTCATGTGGTTTTGTTAGGGAGCGACTTAAAGTCACTGACTTTGGCTGCAAATAGTATTTTTCTCCAATTTGAGATCACTCGTGTGTTTCTATAAGTTTAAATATCTTTTAAATGACCTATATCTTCCCATTTGATACTCATAATATCTTATAAAATTATTTACGAGACATCCTACGTCATATTCTGTCGTTTCGATTAAATATTATGTTCAAGTTCTCGCATCAGTTCATTAGTGTAATGTCCTCTCAAAACATTTTCCTTTATTCGACAGACATTATTATGTTAAGCTCTGCTAATGCTATTGTTGGCATCGCGCGTCTAGCCCGACATAATTGTTCAATTATTTTCTGTGTTTACTTCACTAACGCGTTCGTTATCACCACTAAGGATTGTATTTTCGTTTACTTTTACTTTGTGTTCATGTTTATCAACATATAAAGTGAATAAAGTTTTATATTGTCGCAATTCATAATATTTGGTAACATTTTAATATCTTAATTCATTGTTTGTACATGTTACGTCATCTTAGGTTGTATTTTATACATCATGGTTTTTTTATATTTCAAAAGCTGTGTAGTGTGTTCTGCTTATGAAAGCTAAAGATTATAATAGTACTTAGATTATAATAGCTCAGCTCATTAATTTCAGCTCCAGAATCGAATCACAAGATGGCTTTATATTATACAGATTCAACTTGTACTAATCATATTCTTATTTACAGATGAATCAAACGACAGATGGTGGGGGGAGTCTGCTGTACCCCCCGCTCCGGCAGTGGCTGCTGTCCCACCTCCAAGACCTTCGATGTCCTCCGTAAATATATCCACAAGAGATGAACCATCCGTGTCTCCACCAAGACACCAGTTGCCTAACGATGGTGAGTAGGATTATTGTTTTTTAATGTTGTTGTTTACTTTTCTTACTATGAAACTTCTTATAGAAATATAAGATAAATTATATCGATTGTCTTGCATACATCCAATCACCAATGGGACATAATAGTCCGAAAAATCGTAATAAGATTTTATGAAAAACCATAGGTATTGTTTTGAGGTTACTTAGGTATAGAAGGACACTGTGATTACGGTTGCGTAATTAAGTTTTACGGGATTGAAACTAGCTAGCTTAAAATTGTGCTCTTTTATAAATATTTCCATTTTGCCCCAGGGTAAACAAAAAAATTCCAAAGCCACCAACCAGCCTTGTTGGTATAATATACATTTTAAAAACCACATATAAACTACGGCTATATTAAACAATATGGCTGGATTATAATATTCAGCTGCAAGTCAAAACGGGAACAAGAGGAAATTTTACAGCCAACTTATTTTTACGCTGCAGTTGTTTTGAAGTATGCAGTTTTTCCTTCGTTCGAATTTGCATTTTCATTTACATCTACATGTTTTGTGGTTAGAGAGATCTACCTAGGAACTTAATAGAAGTAGAATAGGACTCATAAAAGCTTTTCTCTTTTCTTCTCTTATATCCTACTTACTACACCTACTAATCCTTAATCGAGAGTAAAATGATTAATAAATAAAATATTAGCTTGTAAGTTTTCCAACTTAAAATGTTAGAACATAACATTATATTTTCAAAAAATAATAAATGGTGTTTAAAAATGATAAACATTATTTTATATTTTACTTATAAAGTATAGTATTTAATTTATGTAAAAAACTCCCTAATGATCGCACGATTTAAAGATTAACTACCGCTTATACCATAGTGTATTAAAAGAAATATAGAAACTAATTGAAAGTAATTAAAGAAAATTTAATTTGTAAACTAGAAATTATTAACTTGTTTCTTAGAAGAATATAATGTAAATAACAAGCTGAGAAAAATAAGGACGTACACTTATACCTAATTCATTTTCACTGCTAATTAAGATTCTTATGAAATTGAGTAGGATTTTAATCAACTGAGTTTCGTAAAAAGCATAAATTTATTTATGAACAAGAAAAACAAGCTGTTTATTAAGGCTTACATAAAAAGTTTTTATATTATCTTATAGATGTTTGAGAAAATAGCTCATGATGTGATTTAATGTTTGAAGTTGGTCACAGTTTCAACTTCTTGGAAAAGTTTGACTTAAAATTTGCTTTGTATAAGAGTTCGTATAAAAATTTGATAAATCAGAAGATAATTATAATTGATTCGAACATAAAAAGTGCTTGACTGCACTTGTACTTGTACTTGCAGATGCAAGAAACGGAGTAGCACTTCACAATACACTATTGACCCGACCAGCCAACTTTGAAACAAGCTACAAGTAGAATCTTCTCGCATTCTGTGCAATAAACAATAGTTTACTGATAAAGTTACCCAACACACTCACAAGAGCTATAAATTACCTCACGGGTCTGTTGATAATATTTATTAGGAAAAGGCAAACTTGTAAGCCACAGTTACGTATTTAAGTAATATAGTTGGTTATGAGTTGTCTTTGGTGACGACGTAACGCTTTGGTTTGTCAATTTAGTCATAATGTTGATAGAGTTTTAGTTTGAAGAACCCTTTAAAGAACCGTCTTCCTCCTTCTGCAGGAGTATGAGTTAAGGAAAACTTTGAACAAACAATATTTTATTTTAGTTTCTAATTGATCAAACGTAAAAATACAATAAAGGCAACCTTCAAACTTGCGAGAAAAATTTCCAATTAATATTTGACTTTCTCAAAGTAAAATATTAAAATCTGGTATGAATGATGATATAATTGTTTTTCTTAACAGATCAATTCGACATCATGTACGTCTACATCATCGCCGGAGTGGCAGTAGCCTTTGTACTCTGCGTCATCTTGGGAGTAATACGTTGTGTTTTACACAAGCAGAATTCAGAACAACCGAAAGGACCCGACGTTTCAGCTACAACAGAGATACCGAACGGCTTCAACGACAGCATATCAGAAGTCGACAATGATATTAACATTACCAGCCTCTCCGGGCCAGTAGATACTGTCGATTCCGGGTTGAAACAAGAAATGCAGTACCCAAACGTAGCACTTAGCCCCAAAATAAATAGATACGTAGGAAGACCAGTGCCCAACACATATCCCCATGTTAGTAGCAACATGTATGGCCAGGTGGCTGAATTCCCTATCGAAATGCCACTCAGAACTATGCCCCATGGCACGCTAGGCCGCGGTGTTGCGGTGAAGACCCTACCCAGAGTCCACATGCAACCTGAAAACGACCCTAACACGAGGAGTTTATATCGATACTCCAACGCGCAGTACTACTTCGGGTGACAACACGACAGCAGCCAGTGTTCGGACGTATCGAGGACTTACTGTTTCTAGTTGGTTGTAGTGAAAGAAACTTTGTATTGCCCTACTTTTAAATACAGAAACTGTGATATTAATTGAAACTCTCCTACTAACTGCAAACTGTTTTCAAAGTGTTGATGCAGAAACGCACTGTGTTGCATTGTGAGCGGATGCCGTTCTTGTATTCTTTCATTGTTTTTCTTTTCAGTATCTACGATATTCAAAACACTTGTTAACGATTTATTTCAAAATTTCCATTACACAATACATGTTTTGTAATTTATGTTCTAGACGACCTTTAAAAATGATTTACATCTGCAAATATTGGCTTATGTAAAAGTTTAAACAAATACAACCCAATTTCTTTCGTAGTTGCTAGCGACAAAGTGATAAAATCTTGCGGACTAAGTTTTTCATGTTCAGAATATAACAGTTTATTTGTGTCTTGTTGAATAGAAATTCTTTTAGAAAAAATGTTTTGTTGACATTCAATAAATTGTATTCACTTTGAAATCGAAAGGCCTGATCAAACTACAGATTGCAAAAGGATTTGCGCAAATCTCTTTCACGTAGATAGAATAGGTACCTACTTTCTTGGATTAGGTACTATAAGATAGAGTTACGAGTAAAGCGGAACGAGATATTGTATTATATTAGGTATGTTATTATTTTTGTGGTGTGTTCATTCATAATTCAAGCGTCTTAAGTTTTTAATATGGGTTTTGAACATTTTTTTTATTCTTTTCATGAATTTGAATGAGTGTAGGAATAATAAAAATAATCTCAACACATAGTTGAATTCCTTACATTGATATTACAATTAATTTGTATACTTACTTGAATATTTATTTATATATTGATAGTGTACAGGCTATACAGTATCTATAGTACAGTATTAAACGAAAACTAATATTATTATGTGACAATATTTTAAATACATCGTCAGCATACGAAATTCAAAAATAGTAAAATGAATTTATTTCGTCTTAAGTGTTGCCAGTATGACGTACTTAACTTATCGTATGTTTTAATTTTTACATTTTTATTTACTTTAATAAATTACTTTTATGAATAAATCTGGTTTCGTTACGTAGGTTAGCTAATGATAAACATATCTTTTAGTAGGTTTATAAATGTTTATAACTGTCTATTGAGTATATGTATAGTATATTGTTTTAACGGTCACCTGTGTTTAGGTATCAAGTACCGGTTTGAACACAGTGTGTTTCTAGTGCCTTAGGCCTTTGACACGTTATATATTCTATGAAACATTTTTATTGTGTTATTTTGCTTTATCTTGAGTTGATTGGTTGTAGTGGTCAGATCATGATGGTAGGTAACTCGCTACGACTGGCAGTAAAAGATGCTACGAATACTTTATTTATATCCGGTTTTTCTTAATTTTAGGATATCATTCCTATCTCAGCCATATGAAACGACTTTTTAAAAAATGGCTTCGTTTTATTTTAAAGAACTAACACTAGCCAACTTCATTTCTCGGAAAATTGCACGAAGTTGAGCACAGACAAGACAACTTCGACTTGCTTCGGGGTAATTCGCCTCGCCCCAGGCGATTTTCGATGCTTCTCGGTATTTCGTGGCGTCCATAAATGGATTTTCTTGCCAAAACCGAAACCAAATTTACGGCTTGACCCTTAGTCCTTACCAGCTGAAGTCTGTCTAGCGAGTTTGTAGTTGTGAGGTCGGACTAGTAAGGACGAACTAACACGAAGAACTCGCTTCATGAGTCGAGCGTGTTGTGTAACCAGACACTTCATATTTGCTTAACTTTTTAGAGCTTCAACATAATTTCTATTTAAAGCGTCGTGATTGCTTTAGAGGTCACCATAAAATATACCAAATAAATGAACAAATAAATACCCAATTTGGTCTTAACAATGGCGTAGGTGACTCTGCCCGTAATATTCTTCGATTAGAACATTTTTTGTTTTGTTATAACATGTAAGCACCTACCCATGCTTCTTATTGAACTTAATCGGTATTGATATAGTTGCGTTTACTTATAATTATTTTTTCGTTTCATGAATAATGACAGAGTTTATGTGTGAAGGCCTCTTAATGGAAGAACTTATGTAAGTTTTTAATTGGAGATAATTTATAACTGTTTAAATGTTAGAGTTATAGGGTAAACTGAGTTCTGTACAGTTCTTTATAGTTTTGTAATTTTACTGAATACCTAATTACCGGTAGGTTTCAAAAAAGTTGTGTAAAGATACTTACATACGAATAAGTCGAGTTGGAAATGATTATAATATATGTAGGTTGTTGGTGTAAGGAAGAAAAAATAAATATTGCAAGGCATTTATATCTAAAAATCATTTTATTAAGTTTTTTTAACAGTTACTTGCTAAAACGTACCTTTAATCATAAAGTTAATTTCAATAATAATAATTGAATAGCTGCAGGGCGTAAAGATTTCTTCATAAAGGTCTCAAGATGGCGTTTGGTCTGTCAACTAAGTACTTCGCCAGCGTGGTCGACCTAACCCGTTTCGAACAGCAAAAATATAAGATCTTAATGAAAAAATTAACAATAGTTTTCTTAAAAATCTCAAAAGCTTTGCAGTATTTATTTCGATACGTGTAAGATTAGTTCAGGCTGGTGCAAAACTGCCTAACGTGTAAAGAGTGTAATATAATTATTAATGTTATGTAAAAAAACAATACAAATACAAATGTTTTCAAACGACTGACTGTAACATCCAATCTTGGCTGGTAGATACATTAAGTATTAAACTAATACAATGTACAGATAAATTTTTATGTCGTAAATTAATTTACATTAAAATTATTGCACAAAGCATTTCTTTTTATTGTAATACCAGATTGTGTAGTACCTATAGGTATAGTAGAACGATCACACTTACATCTCCACATTAGAATTTGTATGTGCCATGGACACACACAAAGATAAATGGACGCAAACACTTAGGTAAACCCATACAATGGCCATCAAACAGTGACAATTATATTACCGATTGTTAAATTACTTCGTTCACGCAATTAATTAGCTTTGCAGAAAACCAGTACCCACATAATGTACATCTCATAGTTGATTCACAAAATAAGTCATAGTTTCGTAGTTGAAACGAATTTCAATATCTCTACGTTTCTGATTATTGGTAAAAAACTAATACAATTTTAATAAGAAATGGGCAAATAAAAGTCTTGTGGAAGTTTTGTGGGAAAAACAGCTTTATTATCATACAAAAAGGTTCAATATTTGAAAGGGATGCACGTCCCAAATTCATAAATCCTTCAGCTTTATTTCTCTTTACCAGAAGCTATAAAAAAGTAAACAAAACAGAAATCAAACGAAATACTGATTTATAGGTCGCAATAACACGAAAGAAGGTAACAAGACGAATGTTGTGACGAGTAGTCAAGAGTATTCACAACAACCAATGTTTTGTTAAAAAAAACATGTAGCTTTTTCTTTGTGTTTGACCTTTGTGGCTGCAACTTTTTTTATGTCCCATTGCTGGGCTCGCGTCTCACCTCAAAACTAGGGAAGGCCTGGAACATACTCCACCACGCTGCTCCAATGAGGGTTGGTGGAGCCGAATTAGTGGTT
>DWBH01001129.1:0-10214 GCA_018230765.1 Ernsta delagoae
TTGCTCATTTACTGAGATTTCTTTTCGGGGATTTGTTTTGTTTTGTTGTTTGTGTCTACGATCTATACTGATTGTCTGATTGGACGTTGATATCGTAAAATAATCTTTTCGAAACGTAATTTTTGGAATTTTGTTTAGTCATAAAGTAATTCGATTTTATTTAATTTTAATACCTAGGACGCATGTCATCGATTTGTATTATTTATACAAACATATTTTTCTTCGGCATACAATATTAATGTTTGTACCTACATAGTATGATGAATGACATCATACAAAGCAACAAGAGAAAATACCAGAATATAGGCAAGAAATTATAAACAATAAAAGTTGGTCTTTTCCGAAAAAATACACGAACACCCGTAAAGCAGAAGTTTTCATGCGCAGGTATTTTCTGGCATGCGTCTGAACTTTGAGCACTTGTGAATTCTAAAAGGGACCAATGGTATTACATTTTGTTGGTTGTCACTTTGACATTTCACGTTAGCGATCTCTGCGTTGCGGTGGACTAGTGTGTACAAACAGACTGTTTGATTTCATTGGGGACATATTTTTTATTTTTTTAAATTGACCAGCACATACCGCAGTAGTAACTATGCCTATTATTCGTGCGAAGGGTCCTAGGTTTGTTTTCCGGTAGGGCAGAGAATGATGATAGATTTATTTTCTCGATGTAGGTATTTATTTGCGTCCATAGTAGGTACCTATCCATGAGACAGAGAATCAGACAGACTTTCAGGTTGATAGCAGAGTATAATATTGAAGGAGAAACATTTTATGTCATATTTATGTAATTTATTTTTTATTTAAGTAGGTAAGTAATGTCATTATTTTAATATTAATAGTATCTCTGTAGAATTTATTATTGTTTATTAATTCAGACTCCATCGCACAGAATTTGCGACTTTATCCGCGTAGATTTTATGAAATCTAGACTCAAAATGGGAATTCATAACGGTCATGTCACATAAAGCAGGGGGATTGGTATCATAAAAGCAAAGCTATGGCTGTCGACCGGCTGAGTTATCACCGCGTGAGCCATGCGGAACAGAAATTGCTATGTCTGTTCTGTACAGTTGTAATTGTACATACGATTATATATGCCAAGTGTACAGGGTAATGTAATGCAGGGGCCTTACATTGTTATACACGGGCCTTTTAGTGAATGCAGGGGCCTTATCACCTCTTAAATCAGTATTATTTCAATGTTACTTTAAAATTACCATGATCACTTTAAAATATCATCATTAATTAAATAATTAAATAGTATTTATAATAATTAATAAGAGCTTAGGTACAACTAGAAGAGTAGTTCGAAAGGGCGTGCCCTATGTTGATACTTACCTACATCGAAAATTTCAATTTAAAAAAAAAATGTCAAGCCCGTGTATTGTGTTGTTTCTAACTAAATCTTAAAACGGGGATGAGATGGTCTGTTCTCTTAACATAACTATGAAAAAAGTATGGTAATATCTTGGGTTACGTTAGAAAACGAAATACGATATGCGATGATAAGAACGAAATACGTCCTTGATACCCGGATGATATTCAAGTGCCGTCAACATATTGTGAAATACCGACTGATTTGTTGACCATATATTAACTAAAATTAAATATTAGTCGGTCTGTATGAATCTAATCAAGATATTAATAACATACCGTTATATTTATACTTAAGATTAAACTACTTATAAATGAACAACACGAGTAAAACAAAGAAAATTATAATAAAACATAGATGTAGCTGAATATTTAGAGCAGGAAAGCCATGTAAAATGAAATATGAAATTCCTTCGCTGAATTCAAAAACAAAAGGCAACGTAAAGACAAAACATGCAGTTCACATCTACATAATATGTGCACAAAAATTATTGCGACTGTTTTTTAACTTCGTGTGCGAAGACCTTTATTCTCTAAACGAGTAATGAAGAAGAAATAGGAGAACTAGAACAACAGAGTGTAGCTTAGTGGAGTAACTATGAATAATTAAGAATCAAAAAGAATGTTGGCATGGGAGTATGTTTTATAAAACACTAAGTGTTAAAGAAACAAATGTTTTTTTTTACAGTTTACCCTAATAAATAATGCAATAGTAGATAAATGTATTTAGGTTCTAGGATATTATAATAAAACGCAAACGCACGCCGCTCCGATTATTAAAATAAAGTAGGTACAAAAGAACAACACTTCTATATTTTGTGCTTTGTTTAAAAGGATTTTCTGCTGTGTTTAAAAGTTTGCATTCCTCTAAAATGTTTAAAATATCCGCTTTGTGCATTCATAGCGGTTATTTTATCTGTGTTACTCCGCACAGAGTATACAATTTCAAATGGTGTTAACGGGGAGAATTATAAAGAGTACGCGAAAAATAGACCAGTGTTCAAATGAATGAATGCTACAAATGGGACAAAAACATTTTTAGGTTAATTGTAAGTGATGCAGCTACTCTCGCGATTTATTTTTCACTTTGAATGTAATATTATTTGTATTAAAATCTATTTTGCTAAGAATAAACAATTTCACACATTGGTATTAACATAACATAATTCATAATTCGTAGGTACCTATACACTGTATAGTTCCGAATTCAATCAAAAAGTACAGGGTGTTTTTTAAACAAATAATAGAACTAAGTTATTGACATCTCTAAGCAACTTTAGAGACATGTCACTATCTTACGCATATGTAGATGTAACATTTTGTAAAAATAAATAAAAACAGATGTATAGTAGGTAGCATAGTATCCACATAGACGTAAAGCATAAAAGTTGTACATATATGGGCTAAGTTGAGTAAGTGAGAGTAACAAAAAATATCAAATTAAAACCATATTGACACTTTTTCTGTTTTCAGAAATGATTAATTCTTATCATTATACATTATTTATTATAGAGATCCGATTTTGATCACGCACAAATAAGCAGGAAAACATTAATTTCAAACACAAACAATATTGTAATCGTAGCGCCCGCATAAATCAGTTACCGATGTGACATCAAAATCCGTTTTAAATTCACAAAACACCGTGACAAGAGAATAATACGTAAAGTGTATATACATATTTATGCTGAATACAATGCGATTGGTGGTAATTTTTTTAATTAAACAACGTCACATGTATTGTATAAATTTATTATAATGTTTGCGCTGGGTATTTCGCTGATAAATGTGTGCAAACATTTCATTTTTTACATATTATCTACAATCTATAATGAGATTCATGAGGTATCGTATCATGTAGTCTCGTATTTTATTAACGAAATTACCTTTTTAAATTGTGTATGACCTAAAGGTATTCGATAGATACCTATGGTGGATTCTGTAGGTAGATAATTTAACTATGCGCCCATTTAAAAAATCTTTTAATTTTTCGCACATGTGATTTTTTTAAATGAAAGCAAGACGGAATATAGCGATGTAAATTATAAAAAAATGACATGTAGGTATTGTCTATTTTTACTGTTATTGCAATTGTTGATTTAAAGCCATTTATAGATATTTGCTATTTTATATTTATAGACATTTGTTATTGATGTCTATCTTTTTACATATTTATTGCATATCACCCCATCCATTCCAGCTCGTTCAGAACATACCGGTGACCCAAAAATCCGTGTAAAGGCAATTATGACAAAATCTAATATATGACCCGCCGTTACAATGCCCGTCCACTGCGAATGATAAATCAAAAAGGAACTGTTAGGGTGTTGCCAGAACAGTTGGTTCAGTTCTTGACTTGTTAAAAGTGCATCGTTGTTCTTCTTGTTGACAGTAAATTGTTTCTTAGACACATTTTTAAGTTCTTGCTAGGTAAGTACCTATCAGTTAACAGAATAAAAATTCCAAATGAACTCTAATATTGCCGTATATAAAGCATGGTAAACATTATATTTACGTAATGTAAATTGGTAACACTAGCAGTAGCTTTATGTTTGAACATTAAATAAATAAATAAATAAATAAATGAATTTTAAGCAGTTCAGTGTGGCCAAACCCTTATACATAAATAACGCATAGGTTAGTGGCTACATCATTAGCACAATCTCTAGAATTGCCCCCTAACCTCATTATTTATCGCAATAATGTAATTTCACTATTACAATTTGTGATATCGGCGTGAAGTGTTTGGCCTAAGTTTGTTTTGTTAGCAATTATTTAAAAAGTACATTTTCGTTATACTTTTCGTAACTAAGAACATAATTGTGACTTGTAGTTAACTTAAATACTTATATACAATGGCATTGTATCTAAGAATTGCTATGACATTTTTTTAAATCTCTGAAGTTCAGAGCTTTGTGGCTTGATAAATGTAAGAAATTATGCCTGAGAGATATCTATCTGTTTCTTATCAGAAATACGTAGGTACACAATATCTTCCTTTGAATTTCAAAAACTGGAAAAAAATAACCTAAAATCAAAGCGGAAATGTAATAAACATCAAAGTTGAAATTGGTTAGAAGTCAACCCTGTATTGTGTTATTATGCATATCTTATAATCGAATCTATAATGATACACATTCAACTTTATCGTGGTTTTTGCTTGTAATGTTTTGGTAATTTCTTTTCACAGGAAATAAGGAAAAACGTATTATACATAGAAAAATAAATAGAGCCGATGGCAGATACTAGTGTTGGAGATGTTATCAATGCGTACTGAAAGATTTATACTTAGTTGTATGTAGGTATGTATGTATGGTATATTTCAGTTATAAATAATAAAATCTTAATATACATAAATTCCGTGTCAATCCGCGTTGTTAGTCCGCGATAAACTCCTAAATCTCTGAAGCTATTTTAATAAAATTAATTAATTAATAATAAACTACATATTATATTCAAAATATGTTTTTTTTTCTATTCATGTTCATGTATTCCTGTGATAAAATTTGTGATCTTTTAATATTTATTAAACGATGATATTTAAATAATTTCAAATATGTAGGCGCGTTGTTTTGAAGAGATCTTTGCGAAAATAATTTCAGCTGTGAGATTGCCAAAGTTATATCGGCTTAATAAATTTGGTGGTCTTAATGAGGTGTACAGAGGCTTCGTGCCAGGCCGCCAGCCAAGGAGCTTAAGGACTGCTGTCCACGTTACTTGATAATGATTGATAGAGCAACTCAAATATATCCCAGTCACGAGATTATGGTAATAGATTACAAAGATTTAAGAAGTGATGTAGGTAGTTGGAGTGATGTTGGTTGAAATCCTAGCAAGGTGATGTGTTGATGATGATAAAAAACAAAGCGAATAAGAATGTTCTAGAATGTTGTGAGAAAATAATTAGAATCTAATGTAATAAATTAGTAATAATTTATTTATTATTTTAATGCTCATTATTTATGCAGCTGGATACACAGGGAATCCTAGTGTTTGTTAATATATGAGGTGCTATTATTTTTAATGTTACAATTTAGTATGTAATTAGTGACAATTTTTCGAATACCTAATAAAAAAACCATTTGAAATTAGAACGTACAAAACGTGTTAATTCCTCAATACGACGCAATCGCAATAAGTTTGGAAGCGAAATCTGCGACGCTTCCAATCTAGATCCCAGTCGTAAACTTGAATGAGTAATTGTACTGAGAGTCGGGTCTACAAAACCGATCAAAAGGTGATGATGTCCGCCATGAGCGTTCAAAACGAGAAACCCAATCGGATTGTATCCGATACGAGGCTGTCTTCATTGAAATCCTCATCGGATACAAAGGTTCGGTTTATTGCCGATTGCCAACGGCCCGGTCGGAAGTGATCGAGGGCTGTAAAAATCTTTACGGGGAATAAAACTAGGGTTGTGTCAGGGTTAAGTATGATTGTGACATGTTGTTGCGAGCCGCTAATAGATGGCGCTGAGCTTTCACTGGCGCACGATGATGAGAGATTGCGGGATCCAATGACTGAATGAGTGGTTAGGGTTTAGTGCAATGTTACTGTTTACTAGGAGTGTCTTGAGTTAATGTGATGAAATGTTTAGTGGTTTTGCTTGTCACGGAGATACCTACAATAAGAGCGACAAGGTTTGGGACCGGTTATATCGGTTATAACACAATGACATTTGTGTTTTAGACGTACCTATTTCTGAAATTATATTCAGTACAAATTTTTACGAACTGATATTTTTGTGAGTACTTAGTTAAGCCTAATGATCTCTAACATCGCACTCCATCAATCTTAGCTAAGCTTTGATGCTTATCTGTCTCCGGAATAGGTCTACGGCTTAGCGCAAAGTTTCAAGTTTTGGTGTTCCCAGATTAATGTTTGTACGGAAGAAAGAGACAAGTAGATGGAAGTGCCTAATATTAGTTTGACGTAGTACACAGAGATGAGTTACACCTCATGACGACGTACACTGATTTATCTACACCATAGAACAGTTACAAATCGAATAAAAATATGACAATATGGAATCTATTATCTCTGTGAAATATGTGTGCTTACATATTATTTTGCACAAGATCGAAATTAAAGGAGCATACAGAATTACTCGCAATATTTCATTTTGTCGAATCCAAAAGGCACGTTTAAATTTAAAAAGATCAAATTTTTATCTCGGAGCGTTTGAATTTTACATACATAGAAACTAGGAATTGAAAATAGCGTAGTCAATATTTCAAAAAATCAATCTGCTAGGCGACATGTTGCAGCCGGCCTTTTTGACATACTGCGAAAAGCTTGCGTTCCGCATATTGAAGTAGAAAAAAATAAAAAAACCTAACAGCATACGTACGCAAATAGTTAATACATTGGCATAATATAAAATACAGTGATCTTACACGAGTTTGATTGCTTTTTATGCGTTTTATATACACTATTCTTTTGATGTATGTACTTACATATCTCCTGGAAAATGTATAAAATAAAAAGGACTACCGAATATTGCTATCAATAATGTCAATACCTTAACGTAGGTAACAGTTAGTTAATCAGATATTAATACACCACCGGGGAGACAGACTACTCTACAGGGAAATATCAAGTAACTAGCATTTCGTAGGTAATTCTATTTCAATGCAAATCCAATCTCTTAGTTTTGAGATATAATCAAAATCACAAGATCCGGGAATATCGGTAACTTCCATTCGCGGGTCCCCACTCTGTCTAGTCACTGCCAGCATTCCTTGAAATAGCACTTGGAAACAGGAAATACCAGGAAGTAAGTTCTAGGTACTCTTGACTTCTTACTACTTCAGCTATAAACATGAAAATGAAACGGTGACGTCGCACCAGAGTTCCTACTTTACACCACTCAAAACTTTCTAACCGACATCAAGCCGCATGAAGCTGTTCTAGTGAAAACCTCCAGTAATTTCGCATTTCAAGACGGCAAAAAAGAAAGTTGTGACGATGACAAACTGCCCGCCTTTCCGCGGTCTAACCACATTCACGGTAAAACAGAATCCGGTACAAAATAACACGAGATAAAGCTAAAATAATTTAACGGGTACAAGCCGGGAAATGTTGTTCCCGTGTCGGTGTCCCGTAAATCTTTGTACAAGCCAATGTTTGTCCGACTTTGTGTCAATGTTGATTAAATACGACACTTTTGTTACGATCTGCTCTTAAGGTGTTGTCGTTCAATGCTTTACAAAGTAATATAATTCATGATAGTTACACTAGAAACTCACGTATTTTTAGGTAATGCCTGATTAATTTTTGATGCTTTTGAGGTCGTTAACTCCTCAATCATGAGTTCTGTTCCAAATAAATTTTCCATGTCTAAAATGACGTAACAAACTAAATACACAGTAGAAATAGGTAACTGTAAGGTGGCCCCGTAGTCAAATCAACTGCAATTAGAACTTATTGGAATAATGCACTGTGAATGACCATTGGCGTTCCGTATTGTGATTTAATTAGCGCACTTCATTTAGATACCACGCTTCATGCTATCAGCAACGAACAGTGACCGAATACATTGATCATATATTATAACAATGTGTACAATTTCTATAGAAGAGATGAATAAGATGTGATGCTATAGAGTTATGATGACATAATGGTTGGATGATTCTCTTGTATTCAAGTATCAATCTCATCTGCTAA
This sequence comes from Ernsta delagoae, assembly GCA_018230765.1. Taxonomy (NCBI): domain Eukaryota; kingdom Metazoa; phylum Arthropoda; class Insecta; order Lepidoptera; family Hesperiidae; genus Ernsta; species Ernsta delagoae. The sequence goes on from DWBH01001129.1 coordinate 8,047, forward strand.
CCTTCTGCTAATAAACTTGACTCTGACGGCGCCGTATCCAGATGAATAATTTCAGTAGTTCCAAATAACGAGGCCATATCATATACTAAAGGACAGGGTTCCCATGATATAAGAGCGCTGAATGGCCGCTTGACAACAATATCACATGGAACGTCAAATCAATGTCACTTGGTGCGAAGTTCTTCATCTTGAGGGTCGGTGCAAAATTACACGCACTGAAGGCACGCACGCACAGGTGTCAGCCAAGTGGAGCGGTGATGTGGAAATAGCGAAATGTGATTTGAAACAGAAATAAGATGTGCAATGATAGTCGATAACTATAGTAGATTGATCGCGTTTGTAGGGGGTAGGTATATTCGTAATCTACTGTATGGACGCAGACACACATAGGTACATTCACATTCTATACATTTCTTCTTTTAGCTTACCGTAGCTTTAGTAGAAACTAGATTTAAATAGTGTACAGTGAACCAATGAATCAATTCCACAAGGAGGTGTGTGGAAGCGAAAGAATGATTGTATTAGAACGCCTGTGGATGGCATTATCTCCTATTGCCGTGTGATCGATTTGCGACCCCGTCGGCTGGGTTCAGTAGGTAACTCATTTTGTTTTATGAGCGCTTCCGCTATTGAAGGGATTATGTACAATCGACGTACGACGTACTTACATAAAGGATTTTCAAAGGGTTCAAAACAGTTTATTAGATACGTTTATTTTTAATTTGAACGCACTTTTTGTTTGTTATTGGATGGTGTTCAGGAATTCTATAGATCACATTATACCCGTTTTATATTCCACTGCTGGGCTCGGGTCTCTTCCCGCGACCAAAGAAGGACACATTATTGTAATAATAAAAAATTGGAAAAATATAACATAAAAATGAAACAACATACGTATTGTCCCTTTGCCGGAGATAAAAAGGAAAAAAAATGTAATTTATCTGAAACTTTTACTCCCCATTCGAACTTACTCAGAAATCTGAACTTTTAGAAGAAAAGGTCTTATCTCACCAACTTCGGAAATGACATTTAGAAAGTGACGAAAAAGTGTTACTTACAGTAAAAATCACGCGAGCTTAGTTAAAACAAAATATCTAATGGAACATAATTCATTAGGTATTTTATTTGTCTAATACATGCTCAACTTAGTACCACATAAAATATTTTTGAGTATTTTATTGTTATAGGTTGACCACCATTGAGGCACAGAAACGGCTCATATTGTAGGACTATTTAACAATTTAAAAACAGTCATGTTTAAAATACGAAAATCTGCTTCCTTTATTGTTTGATAGGATATTTTTTTTTACTTACATTAGTAGTTAGTACACATGTAGTATACATAATGCCATTACTTATTTATTTTTGTTGGTTTATAACACCATCATAAGTATCATGGATCAAAAATAAGTTAGGTTTAGATGCACTAATAAGACCGCAATATGTAACGCTGCTATGGACACCTAATTTGAATAATGCCTTGTGAAATTATTCAAATAAATTCAAATTTGGTTTTCGTTCCATCGAACCGAAATTTAATTATCAGAACACGATGCTCAGTTAGGGTAACCATAATATAGAATAGATAAGTGTTGAAGTGGGATTTCTTAATCGCAAATGTTAGTTACTTGAGGACTTTCTATGTCAAACGGAAATTTTTATCAAAATGGTTGGCAAAATCCATATTGATATAGGTAGGTATCTACTTGAATGGCTTGTATTTAAACTCCAAAAGATTGTATTAAGGGTCGTAGTATAGGAGGGTGATGGAAATATTATGGAGTATTTCTCGAATATTCATCATCACAATTAACGCATTTTATTTTCAACAACTTTTAATTTTTGTTAATTAATGTATAATTGCCCAGCAAAAGTAATTTCAAACATTTAATTGTTCCGCTGAAGCCATTATTTTCTTTTTCTTTGTTCTTTCTTATCCGTCCGCTTTAAAATATTAAATGACAATAATGTTAATTCTATCTTATCTATAATTTTTCCTATTTTTTGTCATCAACTTTGAATCTTCAAGGCTTTGCATATCATGGTAACCCTACATTAAAGGTAATGAACTAGCAACAAGGCCTTTATACAGAACTCTTTATAGTCTGTAAGTCTATGGCTTCACAGCAACATAGATCCAAAATTGGACGAGAGATTAAATTAAAACC
>DWBH01001130.1:0-10213 GCA_018230765.1 Ernsta delagoae
ACAAGTTTTTAAGTATTCAAGACTTGTCTTATTAAAACAATAATTAGTTTTATCTTTATCACAGCTGTTTTTATGTTTTTCCTTGTTCTGTAAATATTTTTATTATTTATAATTAACATTTCTTGAATTGTTTGACCTTTTTGTAATATATTTTTCCTAAGTCGGGCAAATCGTATGAAACCTTACAATAAGCATGGTGGTTTCCATGAATTTATGGGACTTTTAAACATGAACGCTCTACGAAAAACACTCGCATACATTTGTATCTTTTTGCGCCCGCAATAAATTTACAGAATGGAGCAGAAATATAATATAATGCAAGCGGTCTACGTCATAACTGATTGTTTTAGGTGTGTGTTTGTATTTTCTTCCTTAACTTTTCCATAATATTACGCACATTATATACATTCTTCTCTTTTTTTAAATAGCTACATGAGCTAAGTTAAGCATATCTATAATGTTGGTTCGAGCGTCCTCAAAAATTCACTTGTGCCCTTTAAATATTTTCGCGGGAGACCACTAACTAATGATACTGAGTCTACGATATCTACGACTACGAGTTTTTGAGTGACTAGATAAGACACTAGAGAACTTAGTTATACTTTAGGCACATCATACGTTACACCTTTATATGAAAGTGAAGAAATTATTATTATACTACCTACATATAATCATCAGTATCATCCATGAAAAATATATCAGTACATCCAACTTCACGTTGGAATACAGCACCAAATAAGTATAAAGCTAATCTGGAAATGGTGAAACAATAACAAATTCTAAACAGCAGAATCAACAAATAAATTACCGTCGTAGTGGGTTGTAACCGTCCGAATGATCGAAGCTCGGTCAAGAAGAACAGTATTTATTTGAGGCCCGCTTCGTAAATTTCACCCACCTAATCCTTTTTAGTCCAGAATCGTTTGTGATACTTGTGTACCGAAATGAAATTGGCTGATTTGATACGACTGTAACGAAACGTTTTAGCTTAATCAAATCTGTGCTGTTTTGTATAAAATTGATGGTTATCTCATATTGGTTTATTCTATTTCATTTCAGCCGTCCCTGAAAGGCCTTAATATTGTAATATCTTTTAATCTTTCTGTACATTTGGTACTAAGAAGATGTTCTAGAAGAAGATGTTCATAAATTACAATTATGAACATTAGATTAGATTGGGAGATATGAGTCTTATTGTACCATAAAGTTTTTTATGAAAATAATTATAATGAATCTCATAAACATATTTAGGTTTTACTTCAACTTTTTTGGATTCTCCGAAGTAGTCTGCGTGTTTGTAATGGCGCTTAACATCATAACGCATGATGTTTCTGAAAAGCATAAAAAATTAAATCGAAGAAAACACATGTACCTAATTAAATACTTGAAATGCAATATAATGCATTGATCGTTGTGAAGCATTAAGGATCCAATTCCAATTCCTCCGCATTTAAATACCAAAATCAAATCTGTATTATTATTAGCATGAGAGGGGAGGAAATTAATTACTAACCATTGACACGTGTCATATGCAATCTCAAATGGTTTTGGTTACAGGGAATCTGCTCTACAGTCAGGACGAGCTCTATTGTTTGTAATCGCAGATTGCTTTATGTGGTATAGAGCCATTTTGGCTGCATTCATTTAATACACAAACTCTTGCTTTGTGTTGACGCTGTCTTCGCTAATTTTTCTTCGTTAGTTAATGCCAATTTTATGGAGTTATAAAACTTTAAGAGTCAAATCAGTTAAATTTCTCAGGTCAGGCCTGTTTAACAATATTGAATGCTTGCTTATCGTTTGGGAATGTCTCATGCCGGATGCCACAGACCCTTAATGCTTGACTATGACTATCGCAGTCCTTATCCCAACGACAAAATATCGTAGGAACTCGGATAGCACTTTTTTCTTATTCGGAGTGCTCACGGGTTACAGAAATTGCTTGACATTATTTTCTAAAGATTAATAAGGCTTATTATTAGGTATACTTTTGACTCGTATTTCTTTCGTTTATCCACTTTGTGTTCACAACAGTTCTCAAGCTGGCATTTTCCTATCAAGATATCCTAAATAAATGGAAATGGAAAAGTCTTTTGCAGAACATCAATCCCTTTTAACCCTTTTCCTAATTAATCTGGATCTTTTGTGTGAAACCTTCTTTTTGCTTAGTGAAAACGAATAAATTAAAAATGTTTTTCTTTTTTTGTTATATTGATTATTGCCCTTCTATGCCCTTATTATTAGCGTGTATTAAAGCTAGCCAGTTTAAAGTTGATCCTGTCACGTTTAGTAGTCTAAAGAAATGCTGAGACACTACACTCATCTCAAATTCTAAAATCACATACCTACCTAGATTCAAGGAAGAAGCTGAAAGGGACGCGAAAAAATAATACGTATCTAGGGATAATACACTTCGAGGACATGAAACAGCTAACAACTAACTTTTCTTCCGATGAGTCAGTTACGATTCATCAGGAGACACACGAAGAACGTAATTGCACGTCACTTGTCACACTCTCTGGCAGAAAACCAATGTACATTTATGGGATCACGAACTTTTTGACGCATCATTTGGCTTCGTACACCATGACACGAATCGAAATAGAAAAATCATATGGTTTGCGCTACCAAAAATGTTTGAGATCTCTCATGTAGAATTAATTTCTAACAATCTCTTTCTTCCCTTTTTCTCTTTCTTCAATCCTTTTTTCTATCCATGAAGACATAATATTAGGTAGAGATATGCAATTGAAGATTTAGGTACCAATATATTAAGTAATAAAAAAATTCCCGAACCCTTTCGAATTTCAATTTAGTTTATCTGGTATATTTCTTTCAAAGCCAAAGATACGTTTGGATTATAACATTACTAACTAACTGACAAGCGTTTAAAAAAACCGTGAAGAAAGGCGAAAAAATTAGTTCCCATGTTGACTCATTTGGCGGAGTACTGTCATACGTATAGAAGACGAAAAGGGTCTCTAATCGATAATCATCAGTTTTCTCGCTCGAATCGCTTTAATTTCGTCCTTGGGCAGCTCGCTTACCTAACCGTTAAATCGTTGCCCGCCAAAAATGGATGTTTCGTGTTATTCTAGATTACACAGAGATTCTGTTTGTAATTGTTTGATTTTGCTTTGGCTACTTTTGTAATATACTTCTATCTTCTGATGATGTATGAATGGAAACTAGGCCATTCCACGGTAGTAAGAAATATTTTATATTATTTTTTACAACCTACTAGCTGACCCGGCAAACTTTGTTTTGCCATCTGAATTATTTCTTGGGAAAAATAAAAAATGTTATGAGTGGACATGGACAACCCTTATCTTTTAGGGATATGAAAAATAGATAGTAGCCGATTCTTTGACCTCCAGAATATGCATATAAAAATTGATAAAAACTAGTCAAGACGATCTTCTATATATTCTCGTGATTGTGGCACGAGAATATTGTCACCTACATTTATTACAAAGTTAATATTGGTCTCGGAATTTCTTTCCTTGTTGTAACTATACTTCCTTGCGTTTCAATAAGACATTACTGACGGAAAAAAAACTCGACATCGAAATTACGAGTAGTAGGTACGTTTTGTAAACATTAGCATTGGTCGCGGCCGTGAATCCATATTCAGTCCCTGAGCGTAGGGTTCGAATAATACGCCCCATTGACTGTCCCGTGAAAGAATCCTTTATTTGTAGTTCTTTTGTAGGGAACACTTTTAGCAATTGCATTATATTTCACATTCATATCCGTGTTATCCACGACACGGAGCCTTACTGTGGGGTTATCCGTGCGTAATTCTTTCATTTCTATAATAAGAATTGTCTATTCACTTTTACCACATTTGTCTTTACTAATAGCTATTTCTAGAATGCTCACAGTTCTCCCAAGTGCTTAACTTACTGTATTTTCTATCGCTTTAAATTTATCAAAGTTATGACTTAAAACGAAACTTACATCAACACCCAAATTATGTACTTAGGCGTAATAAATAATCTGAGACTACTAAGCAGCGAAAATATTAGCGTCCGTTACAGCATTGAATTGGATTAGGATTTCAATATTCAGTCGAAGTGGCAATGCACCACGGGCTGGCTGTCCAATTTCATGATATACTTTCTCTTTTGAAAAAGCAATAACGAATATAGAATAATGCCAGTCAGGAGAATTCTCCACATTTCCCTTGAGAATCTTACGAGAGGTATGTTGTGGCACGATATTACGTATTATTGAACATGTGGAATGAACGTAAACTATTTTGATTGCTTTTTTGTTTATAAGTTGTCTTCCATCATAAATACATATTTGGTTAGTAAAATGTCGATCAGCCTATCGGTATTAGTTTTTATTTATTTTGTCCATAATCTTTTTGTTATTTCTCGGCTTGACGGAAATAACAATTTTCATAGTCAACACGCAAACACTCGTAATTTTGAAATAAGATTCGCAGACACTACTGAAAGCATTTAGGGCTGTGGAATAAATTTAGAACCACTTAAACTGTCCCTTCTTATATTCTGCGGATGTTCGTTTAAAAATGAAGATAAATCCCGGTCGGAGGTGAATTGTACTGCGGTAGCTAACTTTATTTTACTCAGTCCGGCTCAAATTGCCAGTAGGCCACATAAGCGGTACACCGAAGCGATATCCTTTAAGTCATGAAGATTAAGTGGATCATATAAAAAATCTTTGTCGCAATTGTCGTTGATACTTAACATGGAACCATGATTGGAATGCATCAAAGCATATGTCGCATGGAAAGGATGTTTTACGTTATATTTCGAAATACATTTTTGCGTTACAAATTCAATATATTTTCATATGTAACTTGATGTGCTTTGCCTCGCTCATGCATCAATTCTCGACTCTGTATTCATATTGTATTATTATTTTTCATCCACTGAACTTCTGACGTCCATTGGAACAATCTATGTGGGATACCTACGTAACTACTCTCATTTATTTGCTAGCTTCACTTCCATACGTTGTTTCAATATGTTACTCTCAGTAACGGACAACTTACATAGATGGCTGCCTCGTGTAAGTAAAATTTTATACTCCAGTATACAATATTTTCATGATTCCTAACCGTATTTTAAAGATAAATAAGAGGAAGCTGTGTGTTCGACAGAATTGAATTCAGTGTAATTCTGTCTTCGAAATGATTAAAAGCTTAAACTGGATTAGTACTTTTGATTATGAATGAGTTGTGGAATTGAATTCGTCTTAATGGGATTTCTCTTCAGATTGCCGTTTAACATTATCTGGTTCATCCGGTCGGTCTTATTTTAATTCAATTAATGTATTTCTCAGTTCAGATGCAACGAAAATTCAACTGTATTTCTGTCCTCGTAAGTAGTTTAGTTTATGTCTGTCTTTAATCGCAGTTTATGACTCAGATACCCAGTTATCGGTGTTAGTGCAAGACGAAACGCTTTATAACACAGTTGCGCTCATTTTCACACCTATTCTAGCTTCTATGTACCTATACGTTACAGTATATGTATAAGTCGCAACAACCAGCCAACCACAATTGAGTTAAACAGTTAATTATCTACTCTCATCTATATCCAGCAACCCATATTGGAGCAGCATGGTGGAGTATGCTCCAGGCCGTCCCCGAGCCTAGCAGTGGGACATAAAAAGGGTTGCGACCATACCTACATCTATCTCTAGCAGCTTAATCAGCTGTCTTGGTAGCCACATTAGGACTAAATCTGAGCGTTTATCTTGCCTCTGACATACTTACCGCATGCAAGTCGACTTAGTATTACATATTGCACGAAATCTTCCTTGAACAAACCCGTGATACACGTATTACAGATTTTATATCTATACGTAGCATAATTTTGGTACGCCTCATTTAATTTGATATTAGGTACTGAACCCTGTTTTAAAATGGTCCATTATTCCGCTGTGTTAAAATAACTCAATGGTTTTTTATTCGATTTTATGTACTTACATTATAAAACTGGCACTATTTACATATTACTTAGCGTATTTTTTTTCTCTTTGGAAATTAATAGTCTTTAATTACTATAATTTGATTTTTATCGGTCATTGTCTTAAATCCTTTACTATTTAAATGAAATATTATGACAATTTATGTATGTACATTACATTTTTCTACAAGGTAAAAACGTCAGTATTTTTTTAAGTCATAATAATTCCCGTGTTCGCATTTTTATAAGCCTTCAGTAAAAGGATGATGTGGGTTCTTCAAAATAAACAAGTTTGGACTATTTTTTGTCCGTACCTAGACTGTGGCCTTATTTTGAGTTACTTAATTACATTTCATAATATAATTTGAGGTCTAATTACAATTATGAAGTAGAGGATTACAACAGATGTTTAACGTGTCCTACACGAAAGGAAAAATACATTAAAATTTCTTTATTAAGTTAATTAATTAACAACCACAAAACCACACGGCCCCACACGTGCGGGGCTAAAGCGGTTCACTTCGTACGTGATTATATTTGTATAATGTATGTGTATAAGCGACATCGTTACATTTCATTCCTTTGATGACGTCCACAAGGTAGAAAATCCAATATTCCTCTTCATGTGTAATATAACCGTTCAGTCTTTAAGCATACGACGAAAACAAATTATCTACAGTATTCTGCAAACTATATAATATGTTTAAATCCGTTAAATACACCGTACCTTAAATCTGCTACGTCTGCTAAGTCATGTTTAACATTTTAGCAGATTTCATCTGTACAGTAAAGCAATGTAGGTATTTCAACGCAGTTTAAATTTTCGTAACAAAAAAAAGTTTAACGCTTTTTAAATCACTTTACCTATGTCTATGTATAGTATATACACGTACCTTGTGCAGTGTCAGTGGAACAAAATATACGAAAATTAATATACTTCTCTTAGTGCGTGCAATTTCTTCCCATAAATTAAGGGTATTTGTGTAAGATACTTAAGTCCAAAGCAAACGAACCACACCGAACGCGAGTGTCTCATTTGTTACGCTTTTTCCTTCAAATAAGACCGTTGGAAGCCGACATTGTTTGTAATTCTGATGTTACACATATAGATATATACCTATACAGAATCTCAGCTTATACTTCTGACTGAAACATAGCCATATTCGTAATCTGTTCAGTTGTAGTATTTACTTTTCGGTTTTGTAACTTAATTCGTTGTTTTTGTTTTTCTTCATGGTTCTTGTCAGATATTTTTTGAACGATTCATCTAACGCCCTGAATTGTTTGAATAATGTCAGTCAATTTGCTAATGTTTTGGTCTATTTAAATTAGCCACCCGTCTCGAACCCTGGAATTGCTCGATGAATCTTACTCAGCGACTTGAGTCTTACAAATGACGAACACTCATTATCGCCGCGGTCTATAAATTGCTTTGTGGAGTCTTTATCTGCGAAAACCGGCGCCTTCAGACGTCTCCCGAGGGAGTGTTGGAATTTATGACGATCTTCCTGGATTGAGCTTACTCGGTGCGAATTTATTTGTCATGCAAAACAGGTGTAGTCGCTGCCAGTGTTTCCAAAAGCCCGTGGCTTCCCTGTTTTTAGGCAAAATCCTTACTGCATTTTTCATTTTTCCCTTTTTCTCTTTGTTATATCTTGCTTATTACTTTTGATACTTTTCATTTTATGCAGGCGAGTTTGGTAGCTTCACGCCCTCCTGTATAATTTTAAATTGCTTTATTAAATTGTCACCTGATTAACCTGCTAATAATTTTCTAAATAAATTCATTTTCAATAGCAATCCATTAGAATGTAGTAATAAAAAATTAAAATACTCATATACTACTACATTATTATTATTGTAGTGTGTCTCGTGTAGGATTCAAGGATTAATGTATTGCGTTTAAGACTGATTAAATAAATTTAACGTTACCCATGAATTTGGTGGAAATTGAATTGCAAAATTTCTTCATATTCCTACTCGTATATACATACATAAAGGTCGAACTAATAAAAGCGCGTTAAAAACAAGTTCTTCGGGCCTTCAGAGAATAAGACACGGATTCACAAGTCAATTCCGGAAATTTATCGAAGTGTTTGCGAGACGTGAATAATACCGGAATGACGCCTATGCGGGATTTAGATACACGTACCAAACAAATACGTACGTGTATTATAAACAGAGAAATAAGAACAACAGAAATAACAAATCTTATTACAGCACAACTCGATGACGTCACTAGTAAAATTTTGTGTAATCCTTAATTTTCAAATGTCGTTTACGTTAGCATTTTTGTTCTTTGTTCTAGGTAATTTTATTTTTGCTATGCGGGTTATTACGAGTAGTATAGTATATATAATGCAATTTTATGAAACAAACGGGCAATTCATTCTTGTTATTCATATTCATCTCACACTCACTTTCAGAACTTGCCTCTCTCTATTTGGCCACTATAGTTCTACAGCTCTCGAAAAGTGTTCGCTTCCCAGCATTTCCGTTGGATGCAAATGTCGCCCATTCTACAGTTGTTACTGAGCTCTGAAATGAAAATTTACTACCGGATTATGCATTCAGATTGAATAGTTGCTGCTCATTTTTATGTCCACCTAATATATGACTTTTGTCATTCTCTTTATAAGCGAATAGTGAATGGTTTGTTTGAAGTGTCCTCTCTATTATATTGGTATCTTTGGGGGATATTTGATCACTTTCCATAAGAAAGCAATGTTTGCGATTTATCATTGCGTATAGAATTTTCAAGTCTATTTCTAATAATGATATTTAATCCTACATCTATTATATTGCTATGTTTGGTTTCTTAGTTACTGTTGAGATTTTCTTTAACTTTGCGGTTTTATATTTTTTTGTGTTGTACATTGTTACGTTCCTAGCATGAACATTTGTACAGATTTTCTTAACTAATTCTTCATTTACGTAATTTCACTCCTTTAATCCATTAATCTGTTACTGTTACATATCTGTCTGTTTATTTAAACTGTTTGGTTTGTTTATCTTGCTTTAAAGCTTCAAACTTGAATCATGTTTCATCCTTAAGTAAGGATATAAGGAAGATGTTATGTATTTTGGGAACTAACATGCTTAAATTAAATGACATCTTCATGCTTGAATTAGATGAGAAATTTTACATCGTCGAAGTTACTCTTCTCTTCTGAATATCAGGTTGCTTTCCTATTCGTATATTTGAATTAGAGCACATTCCCCAGTATCGCTTGGTAATATTGAAACTGTTCTAAAAATTGGTTTACCGAGTTAGACGTACCTTGTTCTAGTGAACCTACTAAAGCAGTAACCGAATTGTAATGGGGCATTTGATTGCACAAAGGCATTCATATGTAGAATGAAGACTGATCTTCGGTTAACTATGCTGTAGTCTCTTATGGTAGAACTTCGTCGTTTATTAAATTTGTCTATACCTAAGTCGCTTTCTAACGCAGTGAATGTCCTATAGACATAGTCATTAAATCAATGTAAAGTATTATTAATCATTCGCACTTTTAAGCTTTTCTTTTCGACTCTATGTATCAATAACACAAAACCAATTTGCTACATTTATTTACAATACGCGGGGAAGAATCTCTTTCCAATCGCATGATAGTAATACAATAACCTACATACATACAAGCGGTGCTATGGTCCGACTTAGGTAATGTTTATAGCGTACTATCTGTTAAACTGGCAATAAGATCTATAATGATTCCTATGAAAACTTTAACTTGCACCCTTTGATAGTCTAAGTCTGTCTAAATTGATTTTTGTCCATGGTAAAAATTGAAATCTTCGATATGTATTGCAAAGGTCTACTCATCTTGTAAAGTACATCAAAGATTCCTCCATCAAATAAACTATGGTAAGGTATACTATATTGTTATTAAAATATAACAATTTCCCTTTGAAACGCTTTTGCTTTAGCAAATGAGAAATACTTATATTGAAAATACCACTATCGTACCAGGGCCTTTGGATGTCTGAAAGGCTTTTGATATAAATTCCTATTAAAAGGAAAATTAGAAAATTAATAACAAATAAATTGGCTTGGTTAAATGTTAATTATTTTGATTGTGAGAACAGTTTTAATTTTGCAATTTAGGAATACTTTTTTAGTTATTTGACTAAAAATATTACAATATTTTAATTTATTTGCAATTTTCAAACGCATCCAGAATACGGACATTATACTCGTAATAACTAGAACTAAATTTTTTTGATATATACATATAACTTTACGTAGGAATATCGAAGAAGTACTA
>DWBH01001131.1:0-10211 GCA_018230765.1 Ernsta delagoae
CCTCATTCCTTGTTAACATTTATCGCATAGACTACTGCGTCTATAGACTTCTACTAGTCGATTAATAAAGTTACAACCATTGATACATAATGTAAAACAAGAGGCAGATGTGCCATAGGCGCTCGAGCTGAAAAAACTCAAATACACCCCAATTGGATCATCTTGCAATTAGTCCTGCATCAACCGTCGTCACAGCAACCCGCGTTTGTGTCATCTTGTGTCATTAACAAAATAAATAAAAAATGCCTTCGTGTGTATTTCGAAAATGTTATAACTATGAAGCAAAAATAAATAAAACACAAGGGATCTCTTACCACATGTGATTATGCCAATATACTTAGATTAAGTAGTATATTTCAATTATTTTTACAACAAATCTATTGTTGACGCAAAGGCTCCATGTTTAAGTAAAGAAAGAGAGAGCAATCTAGTTTTGACTCGAGAGCGATAAGGATGCGTGCACTATGGACATAGATCAGTTAGTGCAGAATGTATACTGATAGCGTCTTTAATGCCTACAATTAAAGTTCAACAGTTCTTTATTATTGTTCGTTATAATAGCTGTCTGTTGTGTGTAATGGACTATTTTAATGAACATTACAATAGTTTCACTGAAATCGTTGTTCTACTATTAAAATACATTGTAGTTGTAGATAATTATTTAGGGTTATTATTGTTTTTTTCTTGTTAATTAGGTTTCCCAGAGATCAAATCAGATTACAAGATTGGATAGCAATTGTTCGCGAGCAAAGAAGTGACCCACACTGGAATCCATCGAAATGCAGCAGAATCTGTAGCAATCATTTCAAAACCATTGATAAATATGTTTCGAAGAAGGGACGAACACTATTAAAAAAAAACGCTATTCCATTTATAGAGAAACAAAAAAATTTTGTCGCTCAGAACTCTCCGTCGAGTTTAGACGATGTCAGTTTGCCGGAGCTGGAAGAAATTCTAGAATCACCAAGAAAGTCAGCGCTAAGAAAACGTGTGCGTGAATTGACATTAAAAAAAAACATGTTACAAAAAATTAATAAAAGCCTTACACAACGTAATAAAATATTGAAGAAAAGGATTGCTAGTGTTGCAGTCATATTGAAAGATTTAAAAACAAAAGACTACATTTCTAAAGAACAATTTTTACAGTTAAATTTGAAAACCGAAGTCATTGACTTGATAAATAGAATATATTTAAAAAAGAATACAAAAAAGTCTTATCGTGCAAAGTATCCCGCCGCCCTTAGAAAATTTGCACTTACACTTAATTTTTATTCTCCGGCTGCCTATAAATATGTCAGAAGCGTGTTCCACACTGCTTTGCCACATCCACGTGTGTTATCCAAGTGGTATGAAAATACTTCTTCCTCGCCTGGATTTACTCAGCCAGCTTTTGATATTTTAAAGAAAAAGAGCTCTTTATCAGGCAAACGCTTATTGTGTACTCTTGTAGCCGATGAAATGGCGCTGCGACATCAAACTTTGTGGACGGGCAAGAAAACTGACGGTCTTGTCGATTTTGGAATTGAATGCATTAATACTACCGAAATCGCAACTCAAGTTTACGTATTTATTTTAGTCGGTCTAAACGAAGGTTGGAAGATGCCAGTGGGTTATTTTTTTGTAAATAGTCTATCATCGGCAACACGGGCAAATTTAATAAATACATGTATTGGTAAATGTTACGATTCAGGTGCTGACGTTGTGGCGGTTACCTTTGACGGTTGTCCTAGTAACTTAGCTGCTGCTAATCTTTTAGGCTGTGATCTTAATACACCAAATAATTTAAAAACTACCTTCTTACACCCGGAATGTGGCATAGAAGTAGTTGTAATGTTGGACCCTTGTCATATGATAAAACTGGTTCGTAACGTCTTCGAAGCAAAAAAAGTTATATTCGGCAATGACAATAAGAAAATAAATTGGAATTTAATTATTGCTTTAAATCAGCTTCAAAGTAGTCAAGGTTTAAATTTTGCTAATAAACTTTCTAAGCGACATATAAATTTCCGAAATGAGATTATGAAAGTAAAATTAGCTACACAGCTGTTGAGTAGAAGTATAGCCCGTGCGTTAGAACTCTGTGATCAATTAATAGTATCATCCAAAATTAAGAATACAGGACCAACAGTAGAGTTTATATCTATCTTTAACGATTTATTTGACATTTTTAACTCCAGGTCTTCAGGAAAATACGATTTTAAAAAGCCCATCTCTCCAAGTAATGCTACACATATTTTAGATTTTTTGGAAAAAGCCAAAGATTATATTTTGTCATTGCGAATTTATAGTAAAACAAAGCGCACCATACGAAACAGAATTGTAATTAATATATCAAAAAAACCAATAGTAGAATGTAAATCTAAAACCGGATTTTTGGGATTTTTAATTTGTATTCAGAGTTTAAAACACCTTTTTGTAACTTATATCATTTCAGCTACACCTGCATTAAGATATATTGCGACTTATAGATTAAGTCAAGATCACATCGAAAGTTTTTTTGGTATTATTCGGCGTCAAGGTGGATATAATAATAACCCAAATACTATACAATTTAAAGCATTGTACAAACGAATTTTTAATCATTTAGAATTACGGAGTGCTTTTAGTGGCAATTGCATTCCTTTAGAATACATTCCTATACTCACTTGCTCATCGTCTGGAATAGACAATATAAATTCTACGTCTGGTCTCCGTGCAATCGACATGGATGAAAAAAAAAAAGATATTTCTACTCCTAGTGATATAAGTTCTGAGAATAATGTTACTATTCTAGCTGAAATCCTCAATAACGAAAATTGTTCAGAATCAATTAAACAAATAACTGGATATATATCAGGCTGGATTGCACGGAAATTATCAAGAGCTATTAAGTGTGAAACCTGTGTTGACACATTATATACCAATAAAAAAATGTGGTTCCACAAATTAGTTACAATAAGAGATATGGGAGGTCTGTACTATGCTTCACAAAATCTATTTACTGTGTGTTTAAAAGCCGAAATTCTTATTAAATCTTATTTAAATGAAAAAGGACTACATTTTCCTAGCAATGAAGATGTAGAGAAATTAAAGTGTCGCATCTTAAAAACCTTTTTGAATTCTAATGTTTTTAACTCACTTATAGAACATTCAAAACATCAGGCACCCATTTTCAATCATCGAGTACATCTCATTAAAACCATAATTGATAAATACACAAATGTTCGTCTCCATTCCGCACATAAAAATAACCCCAGAACACAAAAACTTTCAATGAGACAAAAACGAAATAAATTAAATCTTTTTGAAGGTATTTAAAATTTTATTTATTTTATTTCTTTAGTTATTACAGACTTCAGCTTACATATGCAAACATGCAAATGTATATAATTATATTTTTATAGCGTTATTGCATATTTTGTTACTTTTTCATTAACAGGGTCATTCCATGTGACGGGTGTTACAAGTCGTACACTTATATTTGAAAATTAATGAATTACTTAACTTAACACCCTTCACTTCGGTCTATTTCTCGGCAGCTGTATTAAAATGAACTGATACTTACAACAGTAAAGAAATTCAAGGCAAGATATGTGCATTACGGGTGTTACACGATTTGGCCTCAGCTTTCTGGCTTTACTTCAATAAGAGCAAAAGTCTGCGAATTTTTTGTAATTTATGTTAACATTTTATTTGTTTATTTATTGATTCCGAGATTTTCTGGATTAAATTTAATAAATATCGGGATTTTTATTTTTTTTTATTTAGGTCGATTAAAATGTGTGTGAAACGAAAAGCGCTTACTTTTATTTGACGTTTTGACGGCCATCTTGTTTACACATCTGATTTCATTTGTTTTTACTAACGACCGGTACCAGACTATGTGTAAAAGTGTGTAAGAATTCCACTTTGAACACTATTTGAGATCAATCAAAGGCTTACATACTCATCTATCTTCTAAGCAGTACCTTTGTTTATTTTATTTGAAAAAAGTGTAATTTTGTTTTGTTTTTTGAAGATATAACTAAAGATGTAAAATAAATAGTTAATTTTGATATATTTTACGGTATTTATGATACCCCTAACCTTCAAAAACTTCACTAACACCCCCTATGTTTGTAACGTCATCCCTATTTTTGTCTAACTTGACCGGACTAATATCAATAATTGTTTATAATGTGCTGTGATGATAATGACATGTAAATAATAATAATAGAAGTAAATTCTTACTCTAATTGTTTTTTGATTGTGCATATTTTATGCATATTTCGTCCTTTTTAGCGCATATTTGCATGCACATTGTGTCTAGTTATTAATTAGCTCATTATTAAAAGTTTTCAATAAATACGACTTACTTTTATAAGATGTTTTACTTCTGACCTATGAACTTACTTTTGTGTCTTACAAATCAAGTGTCCATTCTGCAACTAAGGTTAGTTAGTCTATGCACTAGAAACATTTGACGTGGAACTATTAAAATTATAGCTGTCTATTTCATTTGCATGCTGTTTCGTATCCTTTGTTTTACTTATCAGTAAAAGTCGTCAATGTGTGTTGCTATGGATTGCTCGGAACAGATTTTAACGTAAATTACTATGAACGTAACTAATCTATAGTATAAAAAATCATCGTCCTTATCCAAATAAATACGTTATTCATCACAAGTATTTAATTTTAAACAATGGCGCAGCAGAACTGACAGCATTCATTATTTCTTCATAAACAAACAAAATCCTTTTCACGATAATAGAAACTAATTTTAACAGACAACAGATATAATCATAGATTGAGAAACATGAAACGTCAAAAGTGTGTAATTTGTTAGTCGTTACTTGCAATTTGCAGTGTGACGGGTTTGTTTTGGTTAAGACAATAAAAAACGATTAATGCGGTTATTCACCTAATATCGGGTACGTGTATACTCGTGTATATAATATAATCTCGTGTTAATAATAAAAAACTGAAAACAAAAGCAATTTTGCACTGTTTAAATCTTTATTTTTCACAATTTATACAACTTTTCATTACTTTTTTTGCACTTTGTTTAAAATACAGCATGAAACTGTCAAAAAATAAAATAATTTACACATGGTAACACACTGATTTCTTCTTAATATTGTGATATTGCAAGGTGGCAACACTACATCACTTTAAAAAAAATGTGTTTTTGTAACCTGGTGAAAAATCCTATCTTATAATTTATAATTTTACTTACCAATTCAATAGAAATTATGAAGAAAACATAAATTAAACATTGCTTAACAAAAGTGATTCGTGATAAAAATCAAAATAATCTTATCTATGTATTATATGCCCTTATTTAGACTTAAAACTTTTAGGCACTACTAACACTTTCACATTCCACAATAGGTCTCACTCATCTCTCTGTATTGAAGATGTATTTTAGACCAGTATTCATAAATAGAACTTAAGATTATTTTCGGTTATTTTCGGTTTTAAGTTCTCCTCAATCTTAAGTTGTTTATGAATACAGGCGATAGTATCCAAATTCAAAACATAATACTCTTGTACAAAACCGTATCGAACATTACAGTTATGTATTATCAAACTTTCCCACAAAAGGTAGTAAATGTATTGCACTAATTGACAAATATTTACCCTCAAATTATAAAGGAAGTTTACTACTTCTAATGTATTATGTATTATGTGTAATATAACTCTTATCCTATTTTCCAGGAGATTTAGGCTCATATTAATAAACTGAACTTAAGATTGAGAATCAACTAGAGTGTGCGTCTTTTATAGTTATTTTTGCACTTGACTGTATCTTAGTTGATATATACAAAATCTTAAGTTGTTTTCATTAATTCGGGCCTTAGAGTTTGCAAGTACAGAAGCCATTTAAATTAAATTAAACATAGAAATAAATAATAACATAAAAATGATGGTTGTTTCTGACAATTTACAAATGCTGCATTGAGACCTTGATTACTCTTACCCTCATTACGAAAATATCAGTTACATCAAAATTCTTTCACCTCCCTCATTCACAGATAGCTGTAACATACTAATAATATTACATCGTTATTTACATTGTACTGTCAATATTTATATAAAACATTTCTATTTCTATAAGTCACATGATAAAAAATCTCTTTTAGGGTAAAAAAATTGCATCTATTTGTGAATAAGGAAAATATGACACCCCCACCTGTCTAAAGTTTGATTCTAATGATGTGTCTTTATACTACCACTAGCTAAACCAGCAATTTTATAACACATTAGTATTTTTGTTGATATACCAACAGCTATGCTACCTAATGGGTTGCATTGTGAATCTAAAAGATTCTCCAATCCACTGGAACACATCCACAAAACTTCATTAAAATCGGTCCAGCCATTTAAGAGTTCAATCACTAACACACTAACGGAAGATTTGTATATATAAAGATTGTTCACCATGGTCATTTGCTGTGTATACGCCAGTAGTCACAGATGGTGGGAATCAAGTTTAATGATTATGTTACAGTGCATCTTAACAGTAAATTTGATGGCATCGCCATTGTACATGTATTAGGAAACAGGGTCAGGTTCCGGATCTTCAGTTGAGAGCGTTCTCGGAGGTGACAAATGGGGATTTAGCTGCGAAAAAACCTCCTTCTCTCCCAGTGCTAGGGGATCAGGCTGGGCCGCGGGAGAAGGCACGTATACCATCATCGGAGACGGAGACACAGGTCGAACCACATTTGTCCCTGTTGCCTCCTGTTCCTCTAAGAACCTGTCCATATAGTCTGTGTGACCAGGATGCAAGGTGTACTTCTTTTTCTCCAATCGTGTTTTATTAGCGAATATATCGTGCCTCTCTGTCTTTTTCCATATGTAGTAAAACTGTACCAGTTCTCCAACGGACCGTGTCCGGACTTTTTGCTGCCGTATTAGGTGGAAATCTTTTCCGTGGACTTTGATACCATTTTCGAAGTTGCGACACTCCTCCTCGGACCAGACACTGGCGTGTGCGGGTGTCTGGGCGGAAATTCGTCGCCTTCTTAAAGCTTCTTCAACATTGTGACCACACTGCTGCAGGAGGAACAAGGCTTCCTCGTCATCCCGGAGCTGCTTGCCGCGTGGCACAGCGTCCACTCCTGTACCAGAGTTCATAGCGCATATCTTCCTCATGTAGTCCTCTATGACTTTCTCATCAAGAACACTCGGGTTCCAAAGTAATTTGTCCTCGTTTTCGTAGGGCAGTGCGTCGTCATAGCTGCACAAGCCTTCTGGTATGCCAGCTTGGTAGTCACTGCCTACCATAATCGTTTTTTTCCAATCGTCCTCGTCCGGACTGTAATCATAGTCATCTTCTTCCTCAGAAGGCGGTCGCGATCCCGACCTAAGGCATCTAGTGGCTTCTGGGCTGGTCGTCTCTGTGTACAACTGTTGGAGTGCAGACTCAGCCTTCTCATTCTCTTCGGGCACCACCTCAGGGGCCGGTTCGGGTAAAGCCTTCTCCATTTTCTTATTATAACCGTACAGAGCGAGGAGTTCTTCCAATGGCATGTCACCCTCTCGCTGGAGGCTGTTCAGCTCGGCCTTGGGGTCCTGATGCTCGCAGGCGGCGAGCGCTTCTTCTTCGTCTAGAGTTCTCTCGTCGTCGAAGTCATTTACCATCATATCAACAGTCGGCTCGAATAGAGACTTGTCGTTCCCCACGTCCATACTGGCATCGTGCTCGCTTACATTGGCCACCAGCGCGCAATCTGACATGACTAACACACACGACTATGAGAACTGCACCACCAAAACATGACAACAAATCGGTGCACATTTAACTCGCTCGCGTGGTCCAATGTTAAAATTAAGTGAATACATCACAATAATTGCATATTATGGTTAAATACAAGGAAAATGCGATGAACAAAACAAAAATATTTTGACACGAAACCCACCAAAAATGAGTCTGTCTGTGTGACAAATGAAAAGCTGTCAATCAAAGTCAAAATGCGCGGTTGGATTATCAGACCTCAGAAAATTCTTCTTTTTGTGGCATTACATTATTTTATGAAGTTGTTATTCACGAATTCTAATTTTGTGAAACAATATATAAAATTCTGATTGGTTTTTCACTACTTTTTTTAGCTACGCAAAACTAATAGAAATTTGTAGCAATGAATCAACGAATGCATAAAAACTACAGTTTTGCCAGTACGATTATCTATGTAAGTGTAGTCTGTGTAGGTGTAAGGCTGTGTGATTTGCTGTCAACATCTGTCACTGTCACATTCTGTCATACCGCGTACCGTGTCGTTCTTGGGTTATATTTTCTGATAAAAAATGAAAAATGTTTATTGAAAATTAATGTTTTACATACGAAATTTAGAAAAATGTTTTTGAAGAAATTAGTTTGTCTTACATAATACGTGACCCAACCCTTTTGTAGCAATGGGTAAAGCGATAACTTGTATAATATTATTGTTAACAGCTATCTGTAAAACAGCTTTTAGTTTTTCCGACGTCGGAAAATGGGATTTGCCTATGAGCGGGGTAAGAAAATGTTTTCTTTTGTTATTTAATGTCCTTGAAGTTACTCATTAATAAAATTAAAAATAATGAAACGCTATCGATCTAGACAGTAATCTGTAAATCTATTAGCACATTGTGAGTCATATTTAGCATCAAGCAATGATTTTTTGCTAACATAATTCACAAGCAACTGGTAAATTGAAGATGAAAAGGAAAAACCTTTTGTATCCATTGTCCTATGAGTACTCCTAAGTTTTCCTATGATTAGTGTCCGACTTAAATAACTTGTATTTACATCAACTGTTTATTGTGTTTATATTTACTTTTACAGGAGGATTGCAGATTTGCAATATCAAAGTCATTATTTAATGGTACCAAACTTATTATAGTATGTAAGTACAATTTCAAAAAAATCACTAACTTTTCATGTCAATATCATAAGAAAACAAATTAAGAACATTAACATTTAACCAAAAAACTTTTCACTGAGTCAACGAGCCTATTATATACAACATAAATAATTATAAGATAATAGTTATTGTTTATCTGACTTGCAAGGTTTGCTAGCAACATTTAATAACCATTGAATTTACTTTACTTAACTGATAAGTAAACTGGATATACCTCTATGTACACTATGCCTATCTTTTCTGTTAAGTGGTGATAAGAATTGTGAAAATCTACTATAAACAACCTTACCCTACCATCAAGTGGCCACAACCCTTTTTATGTCCCATTCCTGGGCTCGGGCCTCCCCCCACAACTGGGGTAAGCCTGGAGCATACTCCACCATTCTGTCACAATACAGGTTGGTGGAAAACCACCAAGTACTATCAAGAAATGGTCTACACTAGCTTTCATTTTAAACTTGTTTTTCAGTACACTGTGATAGCGATGTTGAAACAAATCTAACAGTTTCATATAAATTTAGACCGACTTGGTGTTCACCTGACTACTTTCACTACTTTGAAAAGGTATGAAAATCTGTTATATTAATTAACTCTTCATATTGCATTAAATGTGCATATTAACCCATTATGTTTTATTAAATTTGTGAATTAAACTATCATATATTATACTTTATTATGTTGGATTTTAAAATCTTCTTTAGTGAACTTTGTAAAAATAAATACTAAAATTATAAAATTGTTGAATTTTAAACAGAAATATTGTAATTCATGCAATTATTACTGAATTCTCAAAGTCAATAGTAGTAGCATAGTTTACAACAAAAGTTACTAAAGTTATTGAAGGAAATCTATCACTAGACAAAAAGTAGTTTTCTTAGTATTTCTGTTTATCATTGTAACATTATCACATTTCAGCATATTGTAGAATGCACAAATGAGGTTAATTGGTCAACGTACGACATCAACAACTCAACACCTGTTCAGGAGTTGAGTGTAAGGAAGACATACACATGTATTGGCAAGAATTCAATAGTTTTATCTTTGGATGACAGTAAGCCTTCTAAAGATGGGAAAAAGCAAGTAGGCAGTGGGTCACAATCTGTAAGTACTTGGCATTATGTATCATACAACACACAGATAAGCAAGACAAGTATATAAGGAGATTGTCATAAAGCTATTAGATAGTTGTACTAACTGAGACCCTAGCACCAATATCTCCCGTATTCGTAAGGTGAAGGTAAATGTGTCAGTTTTGTGTCAATTGATTTTGCTGTCTACTACTAAATGCATAGAACTGAGTGAGATAAAAGATGGCTAAATGACACTAGCTCGATTCGATTTCGA
>DWBH01001132.1:0-10210 GCA_018230765.1 Ernsta delagoae
ATTTTGCATACAATGCGTCATTATTATTTGTAACGTTTGTATCATTGTTATAGCTCGCACTAATCGCCTTTATCAGGAGTTACCTTTATCACGTGAACTTCAAATAGTTAAAAAAAATATTCTCCTACTTCTACGCTATAAGCCAGATAGAGTCAATTTATTCCTGCTAATATGTATATAATCGTATCTATCTGGTAACCGACAATATTTCAAAATCAAAATGACTATACATTGGTAACCATCCTACCTACATAAATCCAAAAATTTTTTTGGAATTTGGCATACAATTCTTTATTTTAATGTTTAATGTATGTTCTATTTTTTTCTATAATAAAGTCTAACGCATAAAATAATTGAGTAAGCTTCCCTTGCAATGCTTTTATACTTTAATACCTATAATAATCCTGTAATTGAATACATTACACGATAATATGGTTTTAAACATTTTATGTTCAAGCTTCTGTCTCGTGTTCTTAACCAAAAGCCCATAAAAGCTTTCAGACACGTTTACAGGCTTCGGATCAGCCATTTCCGTTAAGGTAGTCAATATTAATGACACACTCTGGGTTTTCATCAGAATTCATTTAACCACCTTGATGACAGTAAAAGTTTATACGGTGGAAAGCGTCAATTTTTTATTAGTATTGGTAAATATAGTATCCAATTTAGGAGCATGTGACTGAAATGTGAATTTGGTTTAGCTTGGGCGCAACTCGTCCAAGTGTCCGCTGTAATTTTATTTATTTTTTACTTAATTTAACTTTTTGATGGTTATGTTGGTAAGTTGAAACCATTACCTATAAATAAAAGTGTTACACAGTTGGTAGTAGTAAATTAAGTAGGTAGGTAGGTAAGGTAGGTACTTTATAGTTTATCTTGTACTCCGGAAAGATACCATCATCGCCTAGGTGTTAAACTTTCTTTTTTATATTCTTGAAGCCCTCATTGCTGGATAATTTTATTTGTCTATCATTTCAGTTTCTTCATGGGCAGAAGTTTGTGCAGATGGGTGGGTAATAGGTATGCAAAGTTTAGTGTACCTATAGTTTATGTAGGTAACATAAAATAAGTTTAGTAGTACTAGAATATCTATGAAAATATTTCAAATGTAGCGAGCGTATGAATTTTATGCTAATTCATGAGGAGTAAATACATTGAGGGATGAGATCGTCATGAATGTAGAGTATTTTCCGCTTATTAATTAGAAAATACATACCTATACTAATATTTTAATTCCGGTTAAATATATTTTTTTAGTATTTTCATATTTTTCTTATATCACATTTTTTAAAAATAAAATATAATGGCGACTGCGACTAAATTTTTTTTCACGCCACAAAAGTTCATTAATTAAATACGAGATTCTATAGTAAGATTTCTGTTAATTAACTAAGAAACGCTCATTTTTTGTTTGTTTCTATTTTCGTACATTTAAATATAGATAGATACCAATAGACAAGATGTGCGTGGGTGTTATACGAACTAATTAAGCCGTGTTTGCTAATTATGATTGATGCGTTGTTATTCTCATCGGTATTTCTGTACAAAGATTGTTAGTAGTTATAATGTGTATAGCTTTATGTTACTGCTACTACGCTCAATGCGATGTACAAAAACATAGTTTTTCCTTCCTTCTGAGGTATAAACACCAAGTGACACCAACATAGGGACTGTAGTTTTGCACAATAATAATATTTATAACGTTTTAACAAAATAAGTAGTTTCTTCACTCTGTAAAACCAAAAGTATTTTAAACTTTGACATCAAAAAACTTTTTCTACTTATACCTAGAAGCAGGAATACCAGGAAGTACTGTAAGAGAAAGCATAAAACCAAGGAATAGGGTAGCCATATTTAAGAGTAATATTTAAGATCTTCGAGAACAAGATTGAGCAACTTCTTTTACAAATCCAACGGAATTAAGTACCTACCTAAAACAACAATAGAGCGAACTAGATAATTTATCAATTTCGAAAGCAGCCCACCAACTATACAACCGTTACAATCTAAATGGCGTGACTAGGACGGACTAATTTATCATTTTATCCCGAACTACGGAAACGAATAGTACCTACCTACATACCTCCTCGCAGTTATTCAAACAAATTCTTCAGTGAACTACATTATCATGATTAGGTTTAATTTTAAATTGGTAATGAGATTATGAGTTTCTTCGCTTAACCCGCTTTCCTGGCTTTTCAAATCATCTTACTATTACCCGACAACTTAATATCAAAGAAGTATTAAACTAATACTTCTTTATGATAAAAGGGTTTAGGCAGTGTCGTGCGAATGTCTTCAAAATATTAAACACCTCATTCCAACTTAATAACCGCAAATTTTCACTCTCTTACAGCAAATGGCTTAGAATCCTACGCAGTTGCTTCGTTTTAATTGTATTCATTATACGCTTGGTTAATTTGCGTGCCCTGCCACTAACGCCTACAAATTAAGACATTTGTCTCACCAACAGGCCGAGGGATGGGGGTTTCGTGTCATATTTTCAGATAACTCGTTGTTTATATGTCACCTCGACTCAAATTGTCAGATAACTCTTATACAGGTTTCTCGCAGAATATTGTTTTGGTAGAGCAGTTAAGTACAAGTCTAACAACATGTGAAGAAGGAAATACCTATTACATTACATATTTTAAGGTAATCTCTACTAGAAAATATTTTTTAGTGAATCGTTCAGAGCTCGTATAAATATATGTAAGGTAAATGCGCTTAATAAAGAATTTAGAATTCCATTGATTTAAGATGATCAATATTTTAATTAAAGTAGGTAAGTATCTAACTTTACCCGTATCATAATTAATATACACACATACAATTTTATCAATAGTCGATACAAAGTACTTACTTAATAGGTATCATAAATAACAACGGTTATCTTTAGAAGAAAGTGGTTTCGCTAATTGCCGTCCTGTTGTCTACGCGTATTCCGCAATATCATACAACATAAGATCCCAGCTTTAAAGCCAAGTCAATAATGTATTGTATCACTTTTCGTACGTAGGGGATTTTGATAATAGATATTGATTTCAGAAACCTTATCATAAAAACCTTTTTGTGCGCTATGCTGTCAAAAATCAGATTTACTCCGACAAAGAGGAAGCTGGGTTATTTGATAGGAAATATTAATATTTCGTATGGCTACGAAAAGATGGATGATGAAAACCGTCCATCTTTTTTAGTTAGGAAGCTTAGAAGTTGGCCTCTAGAGGCGCATAACCAATAATATCATATCAGCTGATACGACCCCGTTTACTACGCCGAAAATAGCTAGGTAATTGAATAAAAAGTAAGTACATTTACAAAAGAGCTGAAAGATATATTATTTGGCACACAAAATTATGTAAATATTCGCTGACAAAATATCTGGCTTTCAATATCACGGTACACCCAACAACAATTCTTTATAAACGAAAACGTCAGCCGTCAGTAACTGAATCTTCGATAGCTTTTTCGCGCCGTTCACCTTAACGTAATATTTATGTCAGAAAAAAGATTTTCACTGTGAGCAGATAAGATCCCATCGTATGGGTCAATAATGTGTTTTTATGTGACCCTAATAAAACGACCTTTGTCACTCCACACGTAAGTCTATAATCCCCGTGAAAACTTGACTCAAAGAGGGTCAACTGCAAGCATCTCCTTAAAGGTAATCTTCTAGAAATTTGGTAAGCAATTTTTGCTTTTTCGATTGATTTTTAAAATCCATATCTACATAATGTCATAATGATTATTTTTTATCATAAGTGATTGTAAAGTAATATACCTACCGTAGTTATATTGTAAGTAACTCAGGACATTGTTTTTTAACATTGACAGTGGAAAAAGGTCTATTCGTTTTAGCTAAAGGTGATACAGATATATTGTGGAAGTATAGTACTTAGTGTGCATCTAATACAATATTCCTTTACGGTCCTTATCATATTTTATCAAAGAACTACAATACTTACCTTATATGTAAATCACTCGTACATAAAATCTCGTACATAAAAAATCGATAAGTAAATGATACTTAACTGAAAATACAACATCAAAGGTTCAATTAAACTAATATCACTTTATAGAGGCGAGACGAGAACACACTCCGTGACTGTACAACTAAAACATTGCGGCGTGAACTGTTCCCCTTAATTGCTCTTTTAGCGACTTCAGGAACCGGCTATAGTCACCTCATTATTGGTTTTATATGTACCTAAACAAAAGCTTAGCGGATAAACACTGCCTGAGCCGTTAAGATATTGGAAATGCGTTTGAGGAAATAGCTTTAGTGCTGTGTCGAGGTACTAACAGGTTCTTAAGGAGCTAGTCGTAATGTAGCTAGGTAAGAGGATAGTGTTTATTATGTTTGTTCGATAAGTATGAAAATATACATACATTCTTAGAAGCTATCGTAACATCCACTGATCCACTTGGGATTCTTCAAGTAACACCACGTTAATTAATTACCAAGAAAAGGGCAAAATACTTAATTGGGCAATTTATTTTAACAATATTGTTTAAGCATATAAGAACGTTCTTTCATTATTTCCTAATTGACAAGATTTAATAAATAAACATACAAAAATTGTTTTAATTTGACAATTTAATGAAAATACCTCTCATACATTTCACCTTAACATCAGGCAGTGTTAACTTGACAAAAAATGTTAACAAGAACAAAAAACACAAAGAGGGAAATACTCGTACTTTTTCCTCAAAAGCCTCTAAAAGCAGTATCGTATTGCCTTTGATAAAGTTTGATATCAAAAACCGAACACAATACGTACGTGCGACTTCAAAATTCAAAGAGATTAATCTGACTTCGCTTTCTGTTTGAGAGGAGAATTGTGCCCATTGCTGGTACAACGCTGGGTTTATGATGAATTAGGAGTAAAAACTCCAACATTAATAGCTAATGGTTTAATATGAAAGTGTAACTTTTTATGAATAAATATATTACATACATACATACATACATACATACATACCTGGCCAAAATAGGGGAACCTAAAAGTCGGAGTAATAGTAAAGCCTAAACTGTTAAGATGGAACTCACGAAATGAAATTCGCGTCAATATTTTGGATCTGTTATAAGTAGATGGATAGATGGATACCTCTTAGATAGATATTTTTTTCTGGAAGTATAATTTAGAACATGTATTATAGGTGCAAATAAGTAGGTAAAAATTTCTGTTAGGTAAAAATAGAGGTTAACTGGCGTAGGAATATGATAACTAGTTATGATTTAAATGTAAAAATAAAACAACAAGACAAATAATTATGAATTCTTATTACATTCTGTCACAGGTAACAATTAATGTCACAAATAATCTCCTGTGGTCTTGGACTTTCCATAATAAAATATTATAGAGTAGGTGTATTGATACAGGATTATTCCGACACATTTAAGACAACTTCTTATTCACTCTTTATTGGTTTCATTTTATAGTTTCAATCCATTCCCAACGACATTTATTAAATGTTGTTATTTTTTTAGGTTTTATATTTTTCCTCAAACTTGTTACGTACGTAGGTACCTACTTAAATATGTATCTGGTAGGTACCTACTTATACTTTTAATCGAAAATATTGTTATTTTTCCTTATATCTTCCTGCTAGGTTTATCTTGACTGTTGTTACAGCCAAGAGCGGACGACTTGACAACCAAAATAATGTAGCTATACCTAAGTAATTTACTTATGGACCTATACATATTATGTAGGTCCTTAACATCTCTCTTGATTGAGAAGAGACTGGAGACCAGTGCCCACCAGTGGGATAGTGGGCATCCCTGTGTGATGATGTATTGATGATGAATTATGAGCCAAAATATCATAATATAGTAGTTTTGGGTTTCAACTAGCATGCAAAAACAATGCTGGCATGTTACACTATCAAAAGTTCCTGGTTCGTTTCCGAGGTCGACCAGTCACGCGAATATTAACGCTTAGCAATAAGCCAGTAATTGCACTAGTACTGTATTAATTTACTTATTGCCAACACTACTCTGTTTATGTTATGTATGTAGGCTGCAAATATAGTACGCGTAACCTTATAGAACAATATTTTATAAATAATAGTATATACCTACCTAGTACTAAACACACTAGGTAAGGTACCTACTATATATGCTACATAAATATAAAGATGCTGATAAATTTAAAGTTGAACTACTACCTATTTCAAATATAAATGAACTGTGTATTTCAAACAATTGAAAATTAAAAATAACGATTAATTTAAAATCTAAAACTTGAATGTAATAAAGAATGCACTTGAATTTAATAAACTTGAATGTAATAAACTATGCACTTTATTTGCAAATAAAATCAAGAGTTCAACAACCTCTGATTTCTTACGCCAGTAACCTTCCGTTTGCCTTTGTGTAACAATGGTAGCAGGTAAATATCGCAGTGTCACGGCCATTTCCTTATAAACACGCTATCTATATTATCTACCTATCATTCCTTCCCACTGAATACCAGTAGGTATTCAGTTAAATGATTTATTACTTAGTTATTATTTTTATTTATTGATTACCTTATACCTTATTGCGTAGGTACCTACTACTTGTAGATATGACTGGATTTAGTTTTTAAATCCTCATTAACTTAATTGCATAAAAAGAACTATCATAAATGATAAACTAAACACAAAGTAATGTATGTTTATAAAAGCCCTTCACTGTCCCACGCCCATGTCACAAGCCCATGTCACTTCTTCCTTTCTTATACTGACTCAATATAAAATTTTGTATAGTTACTTCTTCGCAATGAAATCCTAAACTACTAGTTACTGAACACACACATCCAGTGTGCAATGCTTTTAGTAATTGGGGGACCGTAAATACCTCTTATTCAATGTTAAAGGAGTTACTATATTAATCAAACAAAAGTGATGAAAGTCAACAACCATTGATTAATTGTAACTCCGAGAGAATAGTAGGATATTATTCCAATGTCAATGTCAATAGGAAATAAAGAAAAAATGCAGTTTGTTAGCACTTATAGTACCTACTACTTGTTATCCTTTTACGTCTGACTGATCTAGTGACCTCTTGATAGATAGTCGTGACTCACAAGACCTATCCAACATCCTCCGATATAGACAACCGATCAGTGTAGGATTACATTTATGTATTTATTAATAGCAGTTACTTAATTTTTGAAAATTTCAACTGTCTAGGTATCTACTATAGTGCAGAGTTTAATCTGTGTCGTTACTGGTACAATAATGCTGAATTTTGTCTCGCTAATTTATTATGCATACTAATCACAGTCAACTAATTAATTGCTCTCAACTCTCACATTAAATTAAGGCAATTTTCATACAGTGGCCATTCACACTAGATAGCAAAACGACCGCAGTTATGTGGTTTTGTGATATTTCATATTTTACACATTTTATTGCAGAGACATGCTTACTTATTATGATGTGAAATTATGTATCTTCAAGAATAGCTCACGTCTGACTTCGAACAAAGAGAGGTTCTTAGTTTTAATGGTGAGGGATTGATATGTGAAATTCTTCACTATCAGCAAAACAATGAGTAAAAATCATAAAATTTATTTTAAAAAAGTAACAAAAACCACAAGTAAAGTACCTATGTACATAATTTACATATAATAATATAAGTCATTGAAATAAAAATAGCCAGCAATTTTCTCATAAAAAGATTTCCGAATCGAAAACACGTGCATGCAAAAAAGAATAATTATAAAATACCTTTTTGAAATGACTGAAAAATACAAATATCTATCTGCATAATTATATATAATACTTAATATTTTCTGTCTCGATAATTATGACACTATATTAAAACTATATTATTATTTCACTGGAAAACTTTGGCACAAACACATAAATTAGTTCACAAAATTGTCCACTTTGGCACGCTTACCAAAGAACAAAAAGTGTGGTCTCTACCTTTTATACATAAATACATTAGCTATACGCTTTATAAGGACATATAACAACAATAGAGTCGTATATTAATTTTAATTTCTAATTGTAACTACCGCTTTGGACGGACCTTGAATAAATTTTTAAAATCAATGCCATAATTTTTTTCAATTTTTTTTAATACCGATGTCTATTTTTTTAATTACGGAGCATGTCATAGTTATGACATCTTATTTTAAGGAATTTCAATATTTCATATACCTATCTGTTTTAAATACCGCTATGCCATAAATATCCACTTTTAAAAACGCATCAGTAATAAATAAAATAATCGTCTTATGAAAATGGATGCAAAATACGCATTTTCACACGTCATGAAAGCTGTTTTTAACCTGACGTTATAATATTTGATTAAACGTTAATTGACTGGCTTGCTTAATGTAATTAAAATCTATTTTTCTCGTTCTCACTATATGTCGGTAGTTTAAAGCAGAGAGTTTAGGTGTGCGTGTCTTTTCTGGGCTGTCAAAATCCACGTGGAAAAGCCCAAACTTCGATCTGAAATTAATTTTGAAGTTAGATTAAATTACTAATATACATACATAGGTTTACATGTAACATGTGTACATATGGGTAAAAATATCGTAATTTAATTTTAACGTTTTAGTATTACCCATTTTTATTTATCAACACCTACGTCAAAGAAACTTTTTTTGTATATTGTAATGCTAAAACGGATAATTGTTATTAGATGTAATGGGTACAAGCAATAACTTGTTAATTGATGTTTATCTGTAGTATAACATCTATACCTACTTATTTAATTGCTTTATGATCAGTGTAGATTCTATTTGCTTACATTTAACATATACTGTTCCATAGAATTTAATATCAAACAGACATGAACAAGATCCTAATAATTTATGAACTTCTTGTTTATTTTTTAGTTGATTATTAAAATTATCAACACCTCAATGGTAGTAGGTAAATGAACTTATTAAAAATATATTATAAATGTTTTTCTTTTCAAAAAATTTCAATATAAACGATAGTCCCGACAAGCTCATTTCAACTACATAATTTCGTTAATCATTACAGTGAATGAAATTCGCAAAGTGCATTTCTGATTCTTATCCGTTCTATGGCTATGCATAAAAAAATCTACGTTATGTTATAATACAAAAAATATTATTACTTATGTACAATGTTGTCAGTTCACTCGATTATGGAAATATGGCACGAAAACAATTATCATGACCAATCAATTCTTACTTAACTGTTTCACGTATCACGGAGCATATTCGATTAATTCGAATATCATATTCGCAATAAGAGGTAGGTAAATAACATCAACTTGATTAAATAAACAACTATAAGTACCTATATTAAGTATTTACTAAGTATGGGTATGTTAAATAATAATATTTCAGCTAATAAAAACTCACGTGTATCCATCCTTCCACTCGAAGTCATCCATCAGCGTCCACGCGAAGTATCCCTGTACATTGCATCCGTCCTGATGAATCGCCAGCAATAATTGGTACAGATACTTATTGTAGTACGAAACTCGTTCGTAGTCATTGACCCCGCCCCAGTCGCACATGCCATTTTCTGTCACAATTATCGGCACTGTAGACCCGTATTGCTTTGTCAACCAATTGAGCAGTTTTCGGAAGCCGGGCGGATATACCTGGGATCAAAATGTTACAAATTATCTTTCGTAATAAAAGATATTTGTTAGTCAATTAAGAACAGATAGCTTCACAAACGCATAATGTTTAACTCAGAATAGTCTGAAGTTAAGCAACGTCGGGCGCGGTCAGTAGGTACCTAGTTTGTTTAACTACTACGTACTGGCAAAAATTAGATGCAAAAATTTAAGTGCGCTTCTTAGGACACAGTCCTGACTGTTATTGAAATTTAGCAGTTGTAAAACCTAGCCAAGGGCTCTTTGGGCTATTTGAGACCATTCTATAGACGTTGATTACTAATCGATTATCATGACATTATCCAGGCATTCCACGTTTGTGAAGAAATACTCGAGCCCAGCAGTGGGACATAAAAAGAGTACAAGCAAACCTTCCTACAATAATTTTGCCGTCTACGCCGATACTACGATATGTCTACGAAATATTTATGCATCCTAAGCAAGCAGGTCATAGATTAAGCTAGTCTTAGCCCAAAACTAGTACCTATATTATGAACCGAGAGAGTGGTTAAAACAACGATTTACTTAAGGATAAAACGATATGATAAGACTTACTTATAATAATGTCTTAATCTTATCATTATAATTGCAGTGCGTGGTTGTTAC